>JAMPIV010010030.1:600000-813312 GCA_024509875.1 Oreohelix idahoensis
GCAGAGGCCATGGAGGCTGTCAAAGAGTATGGAGCAGAGTGATTACAAAATTATTGAAAAACAGAGGATAACAGTGATGATAAAAAAACCTAATAATCTATTAAAAGTAACTGTACCAAACAGGGGATAGCAATGATGACTCGGGTCATCTTCTGTGAAGACCACTGCACAATGTGCTGAATCATGTAACCAAAATATATTAGGAATTATCAAGAAAAGAGTGAGAAGCAAAATAAAGCCTGAAACTAGTGATAAACAGTATGATTTGCAGAAGGTAAAGGATCAAACGCTGCCATGTACAATAAAAGGACATTAAAAGACTGACCTACAGAAGTAATAACATTTATTTAAATGTGCTTTGTAGACTAAACTAAGGCATTGACAATGTAACATAATATCTTTTATCAACATGTTTCAAAACGTAAACTGAATAGCAAATACGTGAAAATAAGAAAGAACCTGTACTGGCAAAAACTGCAGCTATAATTAACTGCAGCGATATGGGAATTTGTCAGAAGACAAAGCAAGGTGTTAAGCAGGCATTTGTTTAGTCATTTGATCTGGTCAATGTGTACAGTAAAAATACAATACGATCTTTGAAAGACATGGCAGGAATATTAATGGTGGACATAATATAAACAATTTGAGATAAACAAGCTGAAGCATTAATGACAAAAATTGACAGAAAGTTAAAGAAGGCGGCACCTTGTAGCATAACGATTGAAGTAATTGTCATCTCGAACACAATGAATTCTCCAGAATGCACCATCAAAGTAAATGCACCATCAAAGTAAATGCACCACCAAAGTAAATGCATCAGCAAAGTAAATGCACCTTCAAAGTAAATGCACCATCAAAGTAAATGCACCATCAAAGTAAATTGAACAGTTTTGAGGTTAGATTCAAATGCCTAGATATGTTAATAAAATGAGGTAAAAGATGCATCTGACAGGTGAAGAATAGGAAACCGTAACAAATTGGGTTCCGTAAAATAAAAAAAGGTATTTTATGCAACAAATTTGTGAAAGTAATAAATGATAGTTATTCATTGTTATATAAAGCCATTCCAATCATACTGAAATGAGTTATGGGCACTTAGTAAACCAGCAAGAACATTTCTTGAGGCCGCAGTTTTGAGATTTTATAGAAAATTTTCAAGAGTACCCTGGACATCTAAAAATAAGTAACGAAGATATCTTGTAAGAAACCAGAGTACAAATGACGTTTATTACACATATTCACTTCACCTTTTATGGTCATATTATGAGAAGACGATCTTGAAGAAAGGAGAGAGAGAGAAGACGACAAAGACAAAAGAAAGTTTGCAGTTTGACATCGCGGCATAGAAAGAAGTCAACAAATAACTGACAAATAATACTGGGGCTAGTAAGTTGTAGACGGACAAAATTGTCCACGCCAGTTTACATGATACATGAAAAAACAGAATCAAAGTTAAAAATCCCCTTGATTTAGTGATTGCTCCGGTAAATTCTTTTCAGGGCATGGTACTTGAAGAAGAAGTAGAAGAATCAAGATTAAAACCCCGTAGATTTAGCTTCTGCCGCTGCTGTTCATTGTACTAAAGTTGTGAACATGCAACATTATGACAGTAAAACTGCGCTAAATGTGGAGAACAGATCATACTTGAGATAAATTCAATCTTCTTGAGAACAGAGCATCTCGACACCAGTGAGACACCCTACAAGGTAGTGAAGCGTAACGGACAGCTCACTCTGGAAATCTCCACGTAATTAGGGCATCTTTAGGATATATACATATATTTCTGAGATTCACAAACGGGGAATCACCTAATTATTCGAGGACAAAAAGAAAGAAACCAATCAGAAGTGCGGAAAGAGAGCCAATCAAACGCACAAGAGCCAAAGTGAGAAATTCATCGGAACGAAAAAAAAAAAAAAAAATAGATTCAATTTGAGACAGAAAACAATCATAATAATGCGAAAGCGATCCAATCAAATTTATACGGACTGTGGAACTGCATATATGCCCTCTCAGATTCAATTCTGGACTGACCCATGCTTGTAGAAGGCACAAAGCTACAGCCCATAGCTGAGAAAAGGCAAGCTGACCTGCTTTGTGAGCAGACTTGCATAAGTGATAAGCCGAGATCCGTAATATTGTGCCTGACGGGTATCTTAAAATGTATTGATCGTAAGGTTACAAAATATTTTGGTGCTATGTAATTTGAGGATTATTTAAAATTAATGTTACGAGTGACTTTGATTTACTTGCTTGTATCTTAACCTTGGTACTGTAAACACTATACTGACTACTGTAGTTGGTCTCCAGATGAATATAACCAGGAACAATCCTGAACAGCAAGACGCAGCAAGAGTTACTTACAGTCCCTTTCAAGGCTTAGCTTTTAAATTTTGAGTGCTAAAGAGTTCGTCTTTTTCTTCTTTATCTTTTCTTCTTCTTCTTCTTATTTTATCATCATCATCATCATCATCATCATCATCATCATCATCATCATCATCAGCATCAGCATCATCATCATCATCATCATCATCATCATCATCATCATCATCAATCTTCTTCTTCTTCTTCTTCTACAGCTTCTTCTTTTTCCTCGTTTCTTTTTTTTCAATGCTAATTTGAATTTTCGTTGATGTACTATCTTTAGAGAAACTACTTTGGCATAACTTAGAACAAAAGGAAGTTAATAAAGACAGAATTCAGGAACATTTTATAATGATGTCTATAGTCTTTCGATATATTTTATTGATAATATGACCTACTGTTTTAATTGACATTACTACGACCTAGTGGGTTATGTTTTCTAAATGAGGATTCTGATCAATTGTGGACCGTCATCATCGCAGGATCGTCTTGGTTGTAGACAATAGACACCATAGCCAGGTGCATATTTGTCCAGGTTCCTTTCCGAGAAAGAGTCCCAAACAAACCTTCTGTAAGAAGCATAACAAATTTTGTGTGTGAGTAAAGGACCACCTCCTCATCGCCTGGAAGTAGCATTGTGTCTACCTGTCAAGGTGAATTAAGTATCTTGAAAAGTCTACACATGATCAATGACAAAAGTGTCTATAGCGAAAGGAACTGGAAGAGTTAAGTATGCGCTCATTAAAGAAGCAAAATGCAGAAGTCACCAAATGGCCGATATGATGAAAAAGACAATGACAAATCATTAAAATTCCAGTTTTTAATTTTTTGTACTTAGGAAGACGTCCCCACAACAACACTGCGCGTCGCCAGCAGACCAGTAAAACTAGTCACTTGTATGGCCATCATCATCACGCTATTATGTCCGTTTTCGATCCGTATGTAACATGGAGCAACTACAGGGGCTTGTAATTTGCAGGAAACCTGCACCAAAGCTTGATAAAGTTGATATTTAGTTGGATATAATATATGTTGATAAAGTACACCAGAACACTCCTAGGCGGGAAGACAGGCGTCTATCATCATCAGTTGACAAGATCCCTATGGTGTTGCCTGCCCCACTGTAGTGTATGGAATGTCAACTTGACCTACGCAGTGTTGTGTAGACATGGATGGAGTGTATAATGTGCGAATGATGATAAGGGTTCGTGTTGTTGACAAATGTTCTCTTCTCACACTCATGTATGACCGGAAGTCATCGACACCAACGACTGTGTACCTTTTCTAAAGTTTAATTGGACGTACACACTCGACAGCACAGATAGTGACAAATCACAGGTTGCCATAATACATCATAGTACAGTGGACAAATGGTCTTGCAATGTTACATGGGCACTCATGTAGAATAATGGTATAATGGACTGTCAATAGCCAAGCACTCAGTATCGCCCATACATATATCATCTGACGTCACTGACTGAGCACGTCAGCTTGTAAACAATATTTCAGATGACTTCTAAACCTAATCTCGTTTAGCAACGATTCTTCAACATAATGTTCAGCACATATTTTTCCATATAATAATATTGAACCACTAACAATGGGTTCTCATGTGTAGCAGTGATCTCTGGACTGATCAAGCGATAATACGGGCATCCCTTTTCTCTTCTTGAAAGTCCTACATGTTTTGGTTCCAAGATGGCTCCACTCGTGAACTGTCACTCACGTTTGAATACAGATAATGAATCTGTTCTAAAGTTAGTCATTCATACAACATTTCGTTGCTCTGTAGATTTGGTCATGAACAATAGACTGCATTCTACAGAATATAGTGCTGCTAGGAATCGAAGTCGTTTTTCATCGAGTCAAATATATTCTCTTAAACATTCAAATCGTAATTATCGACAATGGTGGCTTCGATCGAGAGTTCATAAGAGTATCTTTGATTACCTTGGTAGAGGGAATATGAAACTGCCATTCCTTGGCAAGATGAATAAACACTGGGGTAAAGCATACACGATAGGTCTAGACGACTATCACTTTCCCCAAAACCACTGAGATCACTTTTCAAGGCATCAAGCCGACATAGCAAAACACACACATTCCCTATCAGGACGAAGCCAAATCACCCCACTCAAGCGACACATCCGCCGAATAGCCTTTGACCTCTCTAGAGACAACAGAACATATAGTTCGACTTAGATATGTAAAGATATACAGATATAAGACAGACTTGTCCTACTCAGACAAACAATACACATAAATTCAGGCCATAGATATTCTGAAGCAAGAACAATCTATTATTACCCAAACAACGAATAAATCGCAGTAAAATGTATTTATCCGCGGAGTTCAAGGGAAGTAACTCAATAATGACTTTCCCTTAAGCACTAAAAAATTACCTATGTATAATATTGTAAGATATCAAAGACTGCACGTAACAGTCTTACCACACCTCCCGGGAAAAAAAAAAATGGAACATTTTTTTTTTTTTTTGAAATACATCTAGGAGCAACGTACAATAGGCTCACAACGCATGAATAATGCGCAGATGAAAATATCAGGAATACCTATAACGCCTAATATGAGGCTAAGTCGACTTATGAGCGACTGGTGAGAATGTGTCTCATAAACTGAGAGAAATTATTTCTCTACAAGTATATTTTTCCAGGAAGGTGTCATCAAAGTATAATACAATTCTGGCAATTACACAATGCCTAAAAAATTCATATCATCACTACGTATTAGATATCTTAAATTTATGATTTATGAAGTAAAAATCATCAAAGCACAGCGGTGAATAAACATACATGAACCGCTATGTAGTGATACAATCATTATATTATTAAATTACAAATGTGTATCTATCATGATATAGAAAAGGAACTACTATAGAACTAGACATATCAAGAAGTCTAAGCCCTAATAGTTATGTGGAATCATGTGGGCATCTTGACAGAATGTCTGCCATCACATTATCTGATCCCCGAATAGCTCGCACAGAGAAATGAAAAGGTTGAAGAGCAATTGCATATCGAGTAGACCTCGAGCTCCTCAAATTCTTACTCTGTATAGCAGTAAGAGCTTTTTGGTCTGTTTCTACTATGAAATGTGCGCCTAGTAGGAATCTCTGTAGTTTGAGGATCGACCAAACCATAGCTAATAGCTCACGGTCTAAAACCGAATAATTCCTTTCTGCCGCATTAAGTTTTCTGGAAATATACATTACAGGATGCAGAGTTCCAGAGTACTCTTGCATTAGTGCCGCTCCAATCCCAGTGGATGAAGCGTCACTACGAAGAACGAATGTCTTATCTTTAGTGGGTAGCACTAAAATAGGTGGTGTTGAAAACAGTGTTTTAATCTTATCCAGAGAGCATTGGCATTCCTGAGACCAGTGGACCACATTAGGCGAACCTTTCTTTAGAAGTGTTGAGAGAGGTGCCATGATAGAGGATAGATTCTGAATGAATCTGCCATAAAATTGAATAAGACCTAACAGACTTCTCACCTGTTTTTTAGTCTTAGGGATTGAGATGTTAAGTATCTTACTAGTATTATGGTCCTCTGTCTTTAGGAAACCATGACCAACTCGGTGGCCTAGGAAAGAAATTTCCCCAAAACCACTGAGATCACTTTTCAAGGCATCAAGCCGACATAGCAAAACACACACAAGTAGACGAAGCCAAATTCATCCCCCTGAAAGCGACACATCCCAAGTATAGCCTTTGACCTCTCTAAGACACATGTCGTCTAGTTTTGAGGTCCCTGAAATCTGTGTGAATAATTGGGATTGTATGGTGTTGCTGAAGCAACTGGCATACTCTCCTTAATCTTAGTGTTGCCAAAAGTCACGTCGGGGTGTGCAGTGACATATTGGGAACAATATTCTTCCATTTCTTTTAGAGATTTAGGTTTACGCTCATGTATAAATTCAAGGAAAGGTTTGTTCACACATGACATAATCTTATCTCTGAGCAACAAATCCATAAGTCCTTCATACGTTTTTTCTGTTTTGGAAAGCTCAATCCAACGATCAACTGTGAGACGTGCCTTTGCAGTGAATTCTGAGAATTCTACCCCCGTCTCAGGTACCATCGTCTTAAATAAAAGGCGATAGCCTTCCTCACTTAGCTGATATTTTTTTTATCAAAGCCGCCCTAATGACATCATAATTATCCTTATCTGCTTCTCCTACAAGGCATAATCTAGTCAAAGATTCACCTTTCAAGTTTTCTGATAATTGATTAGCGTATTGTGATTTATCCACATTATGTGTACGACAAGAACGTTCAAATCTATCCAGCCAGAATGTAATATCGTCACTGGACTGATTGAACGGTGGAACCTTAACCTTGTAAGTAGAAGGTTTACCATTACCACTAGATGCCTGATTAACATTACTCATACTTGTCAATCTCAATTTCTCCAACTCAAATTCATGTTCTCTTATTGCTTTTTTTTCTCTTCAGCATCTAATCTTTTTTGTTCAGCCTCCCTGTCTAATCTTTTTTGTTCAGCCGCAGCTTCTCTTTCCAATTTTTTTTGTTCAGCTTCACTGTCTAATCTTTTTTGTTCAGCCGCAGCTTCTCTTTCCAATTTTTTTTGTTCAGCTTCCCTGTCTAATCTTTTTTGTTCAGCTTCACTGTCTAATCTTTTTTGTTCAGCTTCACTGTCTAATCTTTTTTTGTTCAGCCGCAGCTTCTCTTTCCAATTTTTTTTGTTCAGCTTCAAATCTCCTTTCCTCTACCTGCATCTGCAATTTCTTTTGTTCAGCAGCAGCCTCAGCTTCTTTTTCTAATCTTTTCTCTTCCGCCATAGCTTTTCTTTCTTCTGCAGCTAATCTTTTCTCTTCTGCAGCTAATCTTTTCTCTTCTGCAGCTAATGCTTTGTCATATTGAGCAACTGCCCATTGTTCTAATTGTTGACCAGTCTTATCAAGAGCTTTCCCTTGAGTAATGAAATAATCTAGAGTAGACATGATGCCTAACAATAATACTAATCACCTGAATCAATAATAATACCCCAAGTTCTCAATGACTTGATTTATCAGTATACTATCCCAATATCTGTGGGTCACAAGCCTTTAATAAGGTCTTGTATAATAGTAATAATAATCAGGTACTGGTCTATACCATAATCCAAGTGCAGTGCACAGGCAATTGTGTCTTATGAAATATACCCATATAAAACATATGTCAACCAACAGAATACATAAAGTACAAATAGGACTGACAATACAAGAACGTTTGCAGAAATCAAAATAAATCAAATAGGGAAATCAATGAAGATAATCACTGAATCTGCAAAGAATAACAACACAAATGACGTCACAATATATGAATATAAATTATGAATAGAACTGAAAGATAGAAAAGGTTAGACCAACAAATTACAAACAAATCAAAACAAAACTAAAGAACAAAGAAATATTACAAAAATAACAATAATTACAGACTTCACAGCTAACACAAAAGCAACAGTTGTCGCAGCAAATTTTCAATCAAGAAAATTGCACCTATAGAAAACGCCCACAACGGACCCTCTATGACGTGGGATACTCTGTTGTGAGGACGCCGCCCAACCTTAAACACAACCCGCTGACATAGAAACTAACATACTATACAAACAAATAACATGTAAACATAAATATATATAAATTATGTGTATGATAGTATGTGTTGCAAAATAGGCTCAGTCTTACAGTAATGGCAAAGTTATTTTTCATGAAAACAAACAAACTGCCACTTTATTCAATTAAACATTCTGGCCTTAAATATTAAAGTTCATATATGGCAAACAAGAAGATCCATCGATGAAACCAGGACTTCTTAGTTCACAAATACTGTCTTTCTGTTAACACTGACAAGAATTGATCCAACTGTTCTGTGAAACTCTATAATGTCTAATGTAAAAAATGTCAACAACGCTGACCTACATACTGCATTCACTTGACAGGTCACGTGACGAAGCGTTGACAAAGAGCAAACCAATACTGCAAGTGTGTCGTATCAGCCACAGGAAACGGTCTGGTATCGGTAATCTGTTGACTTCTGAATTTCTGCGAGGTCAAACCCAGAAAGCTGGTCCACCAGTTGATAAAGTTGATATTTAGTTGGATATAATATATGTTGATAAAGTACACCAGAACACTCCTAGGCGGGAAGACAGGCGTCTATCATCATCAGTTGACAAGATCCCTATGGTGTTGCCTGCCCCACTGTAGTGTATGGAATGTCAACTTGACCTACGCAGTGTTGTGTAGACATGGATGGAGTGTATAATGTGCGAATGATGATAAGGGTTCGTGTTGTTGACAAATGTTCTCTTCTCACACTCATGTATGACCGGAAGTCATCGACACCAACGACTGTGTACCTTTTCTAAAGTTTAATTGGACGTACACACTCGACAGCACAGATAGTGACAAATCACAGGTTGCCATAATACATCATAGTACAGTGGACAAATGGTCTTGCAATGTTACATGGGCACTCATGTAGAATAATGGTATAATGGACTGTCAATAGCCAAGCACTCAGTATCGCCCATACATATATCATCTGACGTCACTGACTGAGCACGTCAGCTTGTAAACAAAATATTTCAGATGACTTCTAAACCTAATCTCGTTTAGCAACGATTCTTCAACATAATGTTCAGCACATATTTTTCCATATAATAATATTGAACCACTAACAATGGGTTCTCATGTGTAGCAGTGATCTCTGGACTGATCAAGCGATAATACGGGCATCCCTTTTCTCTTCTTGAAAGTCCTACATGTTTTGGTTCCAAGATGGCTCCACTCGTGAACTGTCACTCACGTTTGAATACAGATAATGAATCTGTTCTAAAGTTAGTCATTCATACAACATTTCGTTGCTCTGTAGATTTGGTCATGAACAATAGACTGCATTCTACAGAATATAGTGCTGCTAGGAATCGAAGTCGTTTTTCATCGAGTCAAATATATTCTCTTAAACATTCAAATCGTAATTATCGACAATGGTGGCTTCGATCGAGAGTTCATAAGAGTATCTTTGATTACCTTGGTAGAGGGAATATGAAACTGCCATTCCTTGGCAAGATGAATAAACACTGGGGTAAAGCATACACGATAGGTCTAGACGACTATCACTTTCCCCAAAACCACTGAGATCACTTTTCAAGGCATCAAGCCGACATAGCAAAACACACACATTCCCTATCAGGACGAAGCCAAATCACCCCACTCAAGCGACACATCCGCCGAATAGCCTTTGACCTCTCTAGAGACAACAGAACATATAGTTCGACTTAGATATGTAAAGATATACAGATATAAGACAGACTTGTCCTACTCAGACAAACAATACACATAAATTCAGGCCATAGATATTCTGAAGCAAGAACAATCTATTATTACCCAAACAACGAATAAATCGCAGTAAAATGTATTTATCCGCGGAGTTCAAGGGAAGTAACTCAATAATGACTTTCCCTTAAGCACTAAAAAATTACCTATGTATAATATTGTAAGATATCAAAGACTGCACGTAACAAAGCTGTTTACGTGATCATGCTTCTGTAGTTTCTTTAGAAGTTTTATTTTAACAAGAGAATGTCCAACCTCATACATTTTTTTTTCTTACGACTTGCTTGAGGAAGGAGTAGTATTGTACCTGATTTCTCTCCACAGAGCCCCCCCCCCCCCCCGTCCCCCCCCCTTTTCCCCCCGAAACTGCAGGACGCTGATATACAACCTTCTTGATTTATCTCCACATAGCCCTCCCCCCCCCCCCGAAGAAACACGACGCTGATGTACAACCTACTTGATTTCGCTTCACAGAGCCATTCCCCCCCCCCCCCCCCCCTTTCCGAAACTGCACGATGCTGATGTACAACCTACTTGGTTTCTCTCCACAGAGCCCCGGCGTTCTCCCCCCCTTTCCCCAACCAAAAATTACACGACGCTGATGTACAGGTATTTACAATTAACATTTTCCCCACTTATAGCAACTATGTTATAAATGGTATGAAACTGCCGATCGCACGAAGTGGCGATGCTCTCGACGGCGCCACCTCAGATTGGGCGAATAGAAGCTCTCCCGGCAAGCAGAAGAGAAAAGAAAACGTCGAAAGGAACAACCTGGTAAAAAAGCAGCTGAAGGCTGTCACCGCAGGGGGCCATTCCCATAGTCAGTTATGACTGAAGGGGCTAATATTATATGTAGTGTTTTCAGCATTAGCAAATTATAAAATAATCTCAGAAGAAACTTTGACAAGTTTTAATGTCAACAAGTTTGTACTCACAACATGACATTTAATTTAAAAAAAATTATAAACGAAAATGTCTACAACTTGTGTTTCGTCAACAGGCTTTGCACGCTGCTAATTGTAAACACAGCTAGAATATTCATTACGCCAACAAGAGCAAAATTAAACACTCCAACTGGCAGGCCAGGTGCAATTCAATATGCCATTGGCATTTTATTGGCAGGAGACAGCAATGTATTTGAAAATTATTCAAATACAGTTGCTTCCCTTTAAAAAAAAAAATATGCTTGCCCTATTTACACTCACTTGTATTTAAAGGGGTTATGTCCCTTGCAATATGCCACATTCACCGGTTATTCATAACAGATGTTTGTAAGCGAAGTTTAATGCTATATTCCTACGTCATAAAATAATAAAATTGTCAGTGCTATTATGACGTGTCCTATCCCCATTCTTTTCAATATCTCAACAATAATGGGGTCTCAACATAAATGTCGGGTTGTAAATAGTGTTAGCAAGTGAAAACAGTTTACGACAGTAGTGTGATGCAGCGTTCCATTATTGATCGTGGACTACAGGTTAATGCGGACGCAGAAAAAAAAAAAAAAACGTGAAAGAGGTCCATGAAAATAGCGGAAGAAACAAAAAAATCTGTTGTGATTAGTTATATATATATATATATATATATATATATATATATATATATATATATATATATATATATATATATATATATATATATATATATATATATATATATATATATATATATGTATGTATGTATGTATATATATATATATATATATATATATATATATATATATATATATATATATATATATATATATATATATATATATATATATATATATATATATATATATATATATATATATATAAAACCGTATATATAACCTCGAGTAGGCATGATATGACGCTGTCAATAAAAATAATAAAAAGTAATAACAAAATACAGATCAAATAATAACTTTTCATAAATGCAGAAACAAAACCTTAATCTGGAGTGGAGTAACAACTTTGATTTGATTTGATTTGAAGGGGTATTTTTTATATGCCCAAGAGAACTTTTTCAAAATGCTCTAGAAAACTATTTTTATATGCCCTGGAGAACTTTTTCAATATGCTCTAGAAAACTATTTTTATATGCCCTTAGAGAACTTTTTCAATATGCTCTAGAAAACTATTTTTATATGCCCTAGAGAACTTTTTCAATATACTCTAGAAAACTATTTTTATATGCCCTAGAGAACTTTTTCAATATGCTCTAGAAAACTATTTTTATATGCCCTAGAGAACTTTTTCAATATACTCTAGAAAACTATTTTTATATGCCCTAGAGAACTTTTTCAATATACTCTAGAAAACTATTTTTATATGCCCTTAGAGAACTTTTTATTATTTTAGTATCCCGTGCTTTTTTATTCGAGCGATTATTGTTTACACTGTTGCGAGTTGGTTTTTTTTTCTTCTTCCTAACAGTTTTCAGTTTGCATTTTAAATAAAAAATTAACTTTTGCCTCGATTAGGCAAGGTGCATCTTGTTTAACCTAATCGGTTATATTAGGGCGCATGTCCAAATATAAAAGACCCTTTGGTCTGATTCACAAGTAAAATTTTCAGTTTACATAAAATTCTGTACCCGCTTATAATTTTATGTTGTAATTTTGTAGAAAGGACAAGTGTAATGTGCTTTTGTTTGCCGTGTTTTTGTTTGGCTTATTTTTGTTTGTTTTTTTTTATTTAGTTTTTTTTAATTTGGTTTTGTTTTGTTTCTCTTATTATGTTTTTGTTTGTTTTTTGTTTTTTTATACCCACACACAATTCGGTAATTTCGACCTACATTAGGTAAAAGATATGATGCCACTTTTGCATATCGGCATGTGTACATATTATTTGGACTTGAAAATACTATATTCTCTTATCATAATTCTTCAGAGGTTGAGCGGGATATTCTTCATGATCTATAAACAAAAAACAAAAAAATAAGTGTTATTATAATGATGTAGTTTACGAAACATTACATTATTTCTTTTCGTCAACGATATTTTCAATATATTTGAAACTATTTTTATTTATTTATTTTTGTTCAGACCCATTCCAGAGAATATTTTTCTTCCACTGTTACTAGATTATAGATCACGTCCGTTCAATTCTGATATTGCTATAGTTTCAGCATTCAGTAAAAATGGGTTCCAAAGTAAGTACATTCACGTTTTTTGAGCAATATAAATTTGATGATAGTCATGTTTACCTTTAGAATAAAGGTGGGTTCATACAACTTACATCATCATTCGCTTAAGAGGTGTTTCTGTAGCACACACTACATACTGGTAATGATTTATGTAATTTGCTTACAGATTACAGTTTTTTGTTAAATTGTTGTTATGTACTGTTGACAATTAGCCAAGTACATGTAATTCTTGAATGACTAAAGCCCTGTTCGGCCTGGCGGTTGCTATATTCATTTTCCCCGTTATTTTTAGATGGATGACATGGTACAGTTCTTATAATATCTATCTATCTATCTATCTATCTATCTATCTATCTATCTATCTATCTATCTATCTATCTATCTATCTATCTATCTATCTATCTATCTATCTATCTGTCTATCTATCTATCTGTCTGTCTGTCTGTCTGTCTGTCTGTCTGTCTGTCTGTCTGTCTGTCTGTCTGTCTGTCTGTCTGTCTGTCTGTCTGTCTGTCTGTCTGTCTGTCTGTCTGTCTGTCTGTCTATCTATTTATCTGCCTGCCTTCCTGCCTGCCTGCCTGTCTATCTGTCTATTTATCTATCTATATATATGCCTCTGCCGTAAAGAAATTCGCACTGTTTATCATCAATTTCTGGTTTTATCTCGCTGTTTACTGTGCGCAAGACGATTATAGTTTTAGTACATGTGATTTACAGGACTATTTGATTTGTACACGTGGAAGGAAGACTAAAATGCAATAAAGTTTAGTGTGAATTTCCCAAGAAATCAATAAGATAGCCATGACAAGTTGACTTATATCGCAGATCATGCCCACGTTCTTTGTTTTGATGATTGGGTCAATTGGAAATTGGAATAATCATGAGGTATTTGGTGTCGTAAATTTAGATAGGTTTGAAAGATATTTATGGTCCCGCCTGAGTAGAGTGGATAGTGATACGAGTACGTGAGAAATAAAGGTGTGAGAATAGATTTCACGAGTGAATAGTTTAAGGAGAAGATCTATCTCTGGAATGAGAAGTTTCTCTAGTCCAGCCTATCTATACGACTATCTTTTAGTATAAGACACACTTGCCTTCCATATATCTGTAAATATACGTTTAACTACACACACACACAATTATGTGACAACAAGACACACACACGTGAAAACTATGGTAAATTGGGTATGGGTCTGACCAACACACAAAGTTAAGTTCTTTTGTTGTTTATTATCATTAAACTTTAGTACATCGAATATCTAAAGAAAGATCAAACAAAATTAGTATGTCATACATAGAAAAATAACAGAATACATGTGCCCTCCCCCTTATTGAGAAAAAAGAACCCAACAAGTTAATAGCCCCAAAGGTCAAAGGTTAGCACTATGTTACAGAATAGACAGCAAAGTTCCTACTCAATGCTATAAAGTAAAGTAAACAATATTTAAGCAAAGAAGATAACTGATAGTACAGTTTCTGTAACTAAGAAAATATTCACTCTCTCTGTCATACGTGGCCACATCAATCACGCTTACCCTATTCTGGTGATGTCCCTTTGGAATTACAATGGTTCCTGAATATATAAAGTGTCAGTGGTATTATCCAAGTCGGCCCCAGTCCACCCTCTATAACAAATATGATTTTAGGAGAGGGACGCCAAATTTGGTGGTGTATTCCTGGATCAACAAATGTCACCTCGAATAGTTAATGTAGAACCGAGATCTGGTGTTCACAGCAAACATTGAAAGAATTCTTTCCGTATTTGGAAAACTCTAGTTGCTAAAAAGATTGTTACGATTGTTAATTGATGATGATGGTAAATCCTATCGGCTGACTTTGGTGATTGCCGATTTTGAAACAGCATAACTTGCTGGATAAATCCGTTGATATGACTGTCAAAAGTAAGAGGGAAATGTTATTGGTATTACGCCACAGTGGGCTGATAAAATTTGAAAAAATATCTGGGTAAGTCCAGTTAACTTTACTATTTAAAATGTTTATGTGTCTCTTTGGCAAATCCTGTTCACAAATGAACTTGGGGACTTGTAAGCCAAGAAGAAGACCACATTAATTCAATCACTAAATGAAGAAAAAGGACTAAAATAGACCAAAATAGACCGCTGGTCGCCGTTTGATCAGGTCTGCGAGAAATAGAGAACATTCTTGAAAAAAATGCTACTAATATAGATAGCTTCATATATGTACACGGAAGGGGACAAGACGATTTCTTATCCTCTCCGTCAGTTCTGATTAAAGTTAAAAGGCCCACGGTGTCTCTAGATTATTCCTATCCGGTCAGTTTTCGCTATCGCGGCGTCTCTAGGTCAGGTGAAGGTATGTGCCCTTCCCGCTCATTTTGCGCGCGAGTTAACGATCAGCGCACAATGTCAATTATTATTTAATTATCCATACGCGCACTTAACAAATATCGCCTGTCAATAATGGCTATTAGATTGTCGGCAGCAATCAAAGGGTTAAGGAATGGAAAAGCTCCTGGCCATGATAACTTAAATGCAGAGCTATTTAAGACAGACCCTGAGCTGGCAGCAGAACTACTATAACCACTATTTGCAAAAGTCTAGAAAACAGGGACAACACCAACGGAGTGGAACAAAGGAATAATTGTCAAATTGCCCAAGAAGGGAGATCTTGCAGACTGCAATAATTGGAGAGGAATAACTCTTCTCTCAGTTCCCAGCAAAATACTAGGTAGGATAATTATACAGAGAATCTCAAAAGCAGTAGACCACAAACTGAGGAAAGAACAAGCAGGATTTAGAAAGAACAGAAGATGCGTAGATCATATATTTATTCCCAGGAACATTATAGAGCCGTACTCAGAATGGCAAAAACAGCTGTACATAAATTTCGTTGATTTTGAAAAGGCTTTTGACAGTATACAAAGAGACAGTTTATGGAAAATACTGAGGGCTTATGGAATTCCAAGCTGCATAGTGTCAATCATAAAAAGCCTCTATGCCAACGTTACGTGTAGCGTTGGGCAGAGCAACCTAACCTTTGAGGTGAAGACAGGAGTACGACAGGGATGCCCCTCATCAACCACTCTATTTTTAAAAGGCGTAGACTTGGTGATGCGCCAGACAACAGAGGGCAGAGCAAAAGGAATAAGATGGACAACATTTCGTACATTGGAAGATCTGAAATATGCAGATGACATTGCACTACTAGCACATTCACATCAACACATCCAGGAAAAAACGGATAGACTTAATAAGTATAGCCTGCAGGTGGGCTTGAGCATCGGTCTAGGGAGGACAGAGGTCATGATGCTCAATGTGAGTAACCCTGAGCCCATATCAGTAGGTAATCGGCAACTGGAACAGACAGACACCTTCGCATGCCTGGGATGCGTGGTGACACCAGACGGCGGTGCAGTCGAAGACATCGGCAACAGGATAAACGGAGCGGGAATGGCCTTTTTGGTCTAGGCAGCATCTGGGGGTCCTCTCAGTACAGCACGGGCACAAACATGAGATTATGTCAGAGCTGTGTGTTTTCTGTGCTTCTCTGTGGTGCGGAGTGCTGGGGAGTTGCAGGGAGGGAGATGTCGAGGTTGTCCTTTTTTCACACAACATGCCTAAGAAAAATTCTCTGAATCTTTTGGCCGAATGCCATCACCAGCTAAGATCTGCTTACTCAGAGCAAGCAAGAGGACATGCACACCATCATAGCTGGCAGACGCTGGAGCTGGGTTGGCCTTGTCCTCAGAAGAGACCCCGATGCCATCACAAGAACAGCTATGCTATGGGAAAACGAGAGAGAGGCCGACCAAAAATAACTTGGCGGAGGACTGTGGAGGCTGAGATGCAAAGAGCGAACCAGATATGGCGCACTGTACGAAGAATGGCCACCGACCGAGCAAAGTGGAATCAATTTGTTGTTGCCCTACAAGACGCCACCAGGCGTGATGGCCACTGACTGCTTTGACGGTCGGCGGCTAAGGATCAAAGAAGAAGAAGATTGTCGGCTTCTGTTGGTTTAGTCGTATGGTATTAAAAACTAGTCACGTATATAATTCCACAAAATGAAATATTCTCTGGTCCACTATCAGTCACGCCAATCATATTAATTCAGTCAGCTAAACCGTATCTTTTGTGAGAAAGCGGGAGATGGAATTACATTAAACTGAACAACTGGTAAAAAAAATAGCTACGCGTTATTTATTTCACTAGTTCTAACGCTAAGAAATCACAGTGAATTATAATGGTAAAACTTACTACATTTAATCACGTAAATGCTAATTTCTATTACTAGAAAATCCGAATGAAATCCCCACGAAGGCTATTAACACACCTTCCACAATGGTTCTAGACGACGTGTTTAGACTATCCGAAATTCTGAGCAACAACTGATAACGGTTTTGGAAAGCCACAGTTTATATACATTATTGTTATCTGCTGTCCAGAGGATGCTAATTTTCACACCATTGCGCATAGCAAAAAATCAGGAAACTCCGTTTTCCCAGATAAAATGTTTTCACGGTCGCCCTGTCGGCGCTTGCCAATCGACAACAGAGACTTAAACCGTGTAACGGGATTCTTCCGAAATTTAGCCGCTTCTGGAGATCAAAGATAGTCTCTGTAGCAAAGGGTCTTATTGTAGTAAAGAATAAGGTTATCCTGGACAAAAAAAATGTATCAGATGATACCAGGATAGTGCCAGGTAAGAGACTGGTCTTACAAGAAATACCCCCTTTTCTGAACAGAATAAGGGAGTATCGACATCAAAGGTTAGGATCAGCTGTATAAACCTCCAGGAGTGATGAGAGTGAATGTCCTGAAAGTCTGTTTGCTCCCTTTCAAGATCCGCCTATGATATTATGTATTATTATTTAATTATGTTGGCTAATTGTGCTATGGGTACTAATTATTGTCTATCTCTATAACTATAATATGTATCCAACAGAACTTGTAACTCAATGTAAATAATTTCAGAAAGTCTGCTGGTACATATTTACAATTTATTAAACCTATACCGGTTCTCTTTTCGGTTAGGTAATTTTAAAGAAATTCAAAGGTATTTACAACATACAATAAATAAACATAGAAACTTTAATTATCAAACAGAATCCTGTCTTGAAAGTTCTATTTTTCTCTACACTGATTAATTATTATAATACACGAGATTGTGTCACTGAGTTGAACTGTGAAGGTAGTACTATATTCATGCTATCCACAAGGATTCATCATACACTGTACTTGTATCTTTTATTATTCTAATATTGGTGTTAGAGTCTGAATAGGCTGACCAGTGGAATTTCTATTCCACTTATCTTGTTGGGGTGAGATGCATCCAACTCCAGCCAGGATCACTCAATGTCTGGATTTCCAGACTGGGAAAAGAGGGTAACCAGTTCTATGAACTTCAAGAACTATTGCACCACAGTGTCCCACCGAAGTGGATGTCTCGTACAATCTTGGTAGTTGAGGATAAAACCGGGAATACAAATAATCACAACCTCTGTATGGTCCAGCACTATTCTGTCCTTACATACAATGGACGTAACAAACAGTGTCAGACACTGTGCTAACATATGAACAGGACAAGTTACCTCACTACCAATCACAGCCAGTTCACTGTGACTACAATTTCCTTATAAATCCTAAGTTAGATCCAGTTGTCCATGATCTGCTTCCATACAATGATTTGGTATAGTAATAAAACTACTAAGTAATATCTTGATCGATTCATTACAAACAATTCCTGTCAATCCTTCCTTATGTTCCTGATAAATGTCATTTCTTTAAGAAATCCTCCTTCAAATACATTATTAAACTTACAGTCGTATTTGTGCCATCATTCTCAATTATTCTACACATTTTACAATGCTGGCTTTCGTCTCTAAAAGTCAACACATGCCTGTGTTTCAACCGGCAGCACACTCGTTCTGTAACACATGCCATGCACTTCCTAACACACCATTGGATTAAAACACAGCACAAATACATAAATATATACATATATATATATTCTTTCTTACCTTCAGGCAATACACACAAGCTGTAACAGGATGTTAATAGGCATCTAGTTCTGCTAGTCAGATGCAGCGGCAAAGTATAATGGCAGTAACACTTTTTACCGCTCTTCGTCTGTTCAGCTCGGTTTTGAAAACGTTGTGGCCTCAATTCAGCCAAGTTCAAGGACTTATATAGAACCGCATCGTCCCTCGCGGAAGGCATGGGGTAAAAGCGGTGTTAGGAATCTAAAACTGATGCGTATTTCTGCCTTCAGTTTAATAACAAATTTTTAATATTCAGTGTCTTTTTTAATTCTGGGCCGATTTTGATCATTTAAAGCTAGAATTATACTGTGAATTTATCTCTACCGTTCTATATAATAACTGTTTAGGTAGCAAAATGCATTTTAATCTATGCATGCTTTAACTAACTAAATTTGGGACTACCCTGATGTATAGACGTCATTTTAAACGATCTTTCTCTATAAATGAACTTTTATTCGAGGAAGTCTTTGCACCTACCTCTAAAGTAACATTCCCGTTGTTGAAATATCTATACTTTTCCGTTTAAACATCTTTAGTCCTTAAGAAATTAAATAAATTCGTACTATCATTTACACAAAATGGGCCTCTAAGTTAAGCATAAAATGTTCCATTATACACACCACGAAAGGAGCGTTTTGATTGGCTATTGTAACGGACAGTTTCCCACAGTAAGGTTTTCGGTATGACGCGTTGTAAGACAGACTAAATCACGACAGAGCTCCCCCATTTAAAAGTGTGAGCGATTCTGGTGGAGCTTTCCTGTCTGGATTTACAATCACGGCATTACCAAAAATGAGGTTCACTCTGCCTTACTGGCATCCTGGTTACCTGCAGGTGGGTGACTTCAAGTAGGCACTACTCAAGAATTTTTGCCTCAACATTTTGAAATCCAGGAATAATACTGTATGTTGTATTAATAAACAGCACAGGTGCTGCTGCCTGTCTAATTGCTGATTATCAATTAATGTTCACCATTACTCTTCTCTGAGTCTGTCCAATGACATGTCCAGAGGTGTTAGATGTTCCTCAAGGTGCCAATAGTTATGAGGATGTCATCCATAAAATTAGTGATACCTGAGTTTCATAAGGGATCAAGTAATTTCCTCATCATCCTCGATAAAACACTCGGAGTATTCTTCAACCAAAAAAGCAACATATGGAACTCATAGTGCCCCTCCGAAGTGCTGACAGCCAGCAATGGTCTGAGCTCAGGCTTGACGGAATTTTGTAATACCCTTATCTAGATTCACTAGTGAATCTGTTATTGTAATTATTTCCCAAATCCAGACAGAGTCTATGTTCACCATAGGGGTCTCTCAGCTAAACCTCACTGGACCAATAATATGATTCATATGGGGAAATGAATTTCCTGCACCAAGAAATCAATTCTCCCTGTAGCATTTCTTTATAATATAAAATCTCAATCCATGTCCGTGTCAAATACTTCCAATGGACTGTGTATATGGGCCGACTAACTACCACTGTTGCCGGTACCCTTAAAATGCTAATTTAATAGCCGTATGTTGAAGTGAGCTGAGCATTAGGCCAATTGCCCAATCTCCCACTTCCAATTTTTCTGGGGTTGCCCCGCAGTTTCAGTTTCAAAGTTGGCTAACTAACCATACTTCTATTTTTAGCCAGTTCCGTGAATTCCGAGCAACATTGTGTCGGCGCGAGATGGGTTGTTTCCCCTCTCGGTACGAGACGGAGAGTTGCCATGTTCACTGGTTTACTGGAAGACTGTGTGAGAAGGTGCTGTCCTATTCACGATGTCTACCTTTTCCTTTTTATTTTCAGGCCTATTTTCACCGCAATGAGTTTCTAAGTCCTGTTGAATTTCCCAACTTGGAGATGTCACCTTGCTACATTGTGCACAGGTGTTCACATACTGAAATATGTCTTCAGCAATACCTGGCCAATAATATTGCACTGAGGTCCGTTGACAAGTGGTACCAATGTTCATATGTCCACCGTCTGGTACATCATGTGCTAATTCCATAGCCTTGTCCCTGTAAGAAGATGGCAGTACTAACTGGCTATGCCCATTGGGTCCTGCTCCAGCTTTCCTGTAAAGCAATCCATCATGCACATAAAATTTTCCTTTTTTTGGGTTATGGCTGTTTGGCAATTTGCCAAAGCAAGGTTTTGATGTTTTATCTTTAGCCTGGGCCTTTTTCATCTTTTTCGGATGAATATTAAGTGGTATTCCCTCCTCCTTCCTAGGGGTTGACCTGACCTGGCGTGTTGCCATGATCACAGGTTTTATTTTGTTCCCTAGGAAAACATATCTCTTTCCTAACACCAGCGGGTGTTGCGGACATTTTCGCTGAGTTTATATTCTGTTAAATGTACCTGTTTAAATTTGGAGACATTATTTGTTAGATTCCTGATCAAAGGGTAGTTACTCATTTTTTACTTGGGTTGAAATCAACAGTGGTTGTTATCCCACTTGACTGTTACCTGGCGATCTAATATTAGACCGATGTCTGGTTTCCTGACCATATATGGCTTGAATGGTCAGCTTTTCTCGGAATGTTTGCAACTAGAACCGATGTCTTATTACCTGACCATATATGACTTGAATGGTCAGTCTTTTCCTAGTATGTGTTCACATCGCCCACCTGAGTTTAGCTCAGAGGGTCTAGCGTCTCACGACGCATGCGCGACTTTTGTGGCGTTAAGAAAGACTTCCGATCTGGAGTCGAGCTGTATTTTTTCAAAGGGTCAAGACGTCTTGTTCGTCTTCGACCTGGCTTTATATTATGGGGAAGGAAAGTTCTCTGTGTGTCTAAAGATTGTTCCCCCATATTGTATTTCTAAGCGGCTAGGAGGCGAGTGAGTTTTTGGTGTTATTCGGAAGGAATGACAAGGTAAATTAGCCTTCATTCATTTTTCGTTATTGCCAGAATCATAAATAACATTTTGCTTACAGCCTAGTGACTTTTCCCTGGGCGGGAAAGAGTCCATCGAGTATGCCAGTAATTGAGCTCACGTATAATGCTGACATTGAATGTACCGGGTTGGTGAATGCCCGAAGAACTTTATATATTCATTGAATCTTGCTATTGCGGCGATATCACCTTGAACAAGGTTTGTCCAAGGAATCACAGAGAACACTGTTTTCTGGGGCCCACCATATTTCGCGGCCTGCTATATACCAGAAGTAACCCTGACTTGCTGGTGTCAGACGAGAGTTGTTTAAACTCATATATTTGAAGACCCGTTCCCAATGCGGTGTAATTTCTTGTAGCTGAGAAGAGATATAGATTGTCGTCAGCACTATGATATGAACAGCCTGCCTATGATTCATTAATGCCAGCTGCATTGAACATTATTATTATGCTGTGATGTCCCAAGTTTTGTCAAATGACTATATATCATGATATCGGCGTTTCTTGTCCTTGTATCGTAATAAATTATTGAAACGTCAGCTGTTATCAACATTCCTGACTTCTACATGTGGTTGAATGGATGTATCGTGACGTTGTTCAAGAGCCTTTACGCATTCGCGTCCATCCATCTTTTTGATGTCTACTCAAACCACACCCTTCTATGATCACTTCATTTAAGAGCCTGTACATTGGAGAGTGAGTCCATATTACACCCTGTCAGTGCCTCAACGTTTGGTGACCTACATACACCACAACATCCCACTACCAGGTTGACAATTTACTCACTTAAACAGCACTCTACATTTATGGCCGTCAGTATCAGGCCTTATCATTATGGTGGCCTTTTACCTTCAGCATTTATGATGTCCAGTACGGGCCTTAACAGCGGGTAATTAGAATCACCACACACTGCTGCACTGATCACTCCTTCCACATAGCGAGTTCTGTCATTTATCCTTGCTATAGGAAGTGTAATGTTGGCTGTTCCTTTTAATGCCCCTGTATCTCCACTTTTTCTGTGGTGTATTAATCAGGGTTCACCAAGGAGGCACTCACAACTGAGTCATATTCCAATCGTGAATCATAAAGGCACATAATCTTATTGCCATTACAAGTTACTTCTTCACAGATGGGGGATGATGGAGGTTTGTCTGACTGTCTGTCAGGTCCTTGCTGTCCTTTCCCACTGTTATCATACATGCAGCGTGATGTGGAGGGACTTTCTTACCACATTCCAGTGTATTGTGGTTGTTCATTTTGCAAATGTTGCACCACTGATCTCCCTGTCTGTAGAGTTTCTTATCTTGTACCTGAGGGTTCCTGTTTCTATGATCAAATCTGGGTTTGTCATAGTCTTGTCTGTAATTGTGTTTTTGATCCCTATTATCATACTCATCTTGGTTTGGGGGTGGCCTACTATTTTCTCCTTGCTTCTTCTTAATTCCTGCTATCTCTTTCTGGGCTGCCTGATATCTCTCAGTAACTGTTAAAATCTCCCCCAATCTCTCTGCACCTTGTTCCATAAGAAATTTTCTCATGTCTGGAGGCATAGACTATCTCACTTGTTTCATCATGACCATTTCTTTTAGGTCTTGACATTTTCCTAGAGCAGTTCACTTCTCCAAGTAGGTTTCTAATCTGGCAGAGAACTGGTGGTAAGTTTCTCCAGAAAGTAGCTTAGCAGTTCTGAATTTTTTTCTATAAAATTCTGAGTTCTTTTCATAACGAACTAGCAATGCCTGCTTCAAGATGTCATAATCTTCTTGGTCCTCTCGCGCACGTTTTGAGAAGACTTCATAAGAGGCTCCTCTTAGCCCTTGTGATTATTTAAGGCTCCATTTCTCTTTCTCTAGGCCATAGTTAGTAGCTAATCTCTCGTACCTACTTAAATAAGACTCAATATCATCTTCCTTCTCCACAAATGGATCCAAGTGAAGATTAATGACTCCATTTGAGGTACCATGACTTGCACTAGTATCAGATGTAGTTGGGCTGCTTCCATTTATTGGAACGTTTCCTTGAAGTTCAAGCTCTTTCAGTCTCAACTCATGTTCCCTTTGCAATCTCCTTTCCTCTTTCTCAGCCTCCCTTTCAGCAACTAGTCTTCTTTCTTCAGCCTCCCTTTCAGCAACTTGTCTTCTCTCTTCCCTATCAGCTTCTATTTGCCTAGCCTTAGATTCTATTTGTAATCTTTTAGCCTCAGATTCTATTTGTTATCTTTTAGTCTCAGATTCTATTTGTAATCTTCTTTCTGTTTCTAACTTCTTATCTTCTCTCTCTATAAACGTGTCACATTTAGTAGTGACATACAAGGGGATTGGCATAAGTCTTGGGCCTGACCATGAAGGAGTCACAGGAGAAAGATGAAACTCGGCACTTTTAAAGTTCATCATATTTGCACTGAATGTGTAAAGTACGCGTTTGTTTCTTTAATGTGTTTTCCCGCTACGGTGCACGGCGCAATGTACCTGCTAAGTCAAAAGGGCAGTAATCCTGAATATGCTTTTTGGACAGGTTAGATTTTGAGTTACGTTGCTTGAATCCTTGTTTAGCTATGATGCTTGTTATAGCTTCTCGTATGTTCGAGAACAGAGCGGATGACCGCTACTCACAGCGTTGAGCCACGCCTGTGAGGAATTTATCCCTGAGTTGTAGTGAGCTGTGTTTAGCTCGCGGCTATGCAGCATGCATGAACAGTCTGTGTTTAGGCGTTGTCCGAGCGGGTCGAGCCCTGCTGTATTTTCGAGGTGTATGCCTGCGCAGAGCGATGAATATGTCTAGCGATGGTTTTCGCTGTGTTTATGGGATAAGTGGATATTTGATATGTACAGGCCAGTATTCCCTAGTAGAAGATATTTTTGTGAAGATATGATTTAAGAGGCCATTATTTCCCGCGGAGGTAGAGTTTATGGATATTGCAGTGTAGGCAGTATTTTTGAGTACTTAGGCCATTATTCCACGTGATGATATTATGAGATATTTGTAAACTGCAGTGTAGGCAGTATTTTGAGTACTAAGGCCATTATTCCACGTGATGATATTATGAGTTATTTGTAAACTGCAGTGTAGGCAGTATTTTGAGTACTAAGGCCATTATTCCACGTGATGACAGTATGGGTTATTTGTAAACTGCGTGTGGGCAGTTCGTTTGGATATTTTGGGAGGTGGAGACATTGTTCGGCCATATTAGGCTAAACTGCTAAGTGGGCAGTCTCTTGGATATTTTGAGATGTGTTCTGTAACCTGTATTTCTTGGTGTCATTTGTATGGTGTTGTGGCGTGAATAAACTGTTATCAAAACGTCACCAGCAGTTTCACACCATCTATGACTTCTGTGTGCGTACCTGTGTTGTGAGTGACTGTTCCAACACCCACTCACTTCAACATCCCTAACACATCACCCACCCATTCAAACCAGGCAATATGGACGGTATCAGTTAGGAGAACAGTAGCACACATACCAATTTATAATTAGCCTGTGTGGCTGCAGTAGAGTGTGACTTGAGATAATATTTATCAGTTGGTAGACTGATCCTAATAGTTATCGCCCAGTATTTATCATCTGGTAGAAATGATAATAATTATCAGTTGGTGGTTTACAGTCAAGTTGGAACGAATAGATATGACATTCGCGTGACAAGAGTTTGAGTGAACTTAACTTGATTATAATTAGCCCTGTGTGGGCGTGGCCTGAATCTACTGTGCCTCAGAGCCTCGACCTAGTTGTAATCTGCCTGTGTGGCGTATTTGGGAAACCACGTATTTTCTGGTGTCAGTTGACGTCCTATATCATGCCTATAGAACACGACAACTTCGACAGTCTACGACATTTGCTATCAGATGTTCAGCGATTCGAGTGCTACTTCTATTGATTGAAATCTTCAAGTAGCGAGCCAGCAGTTTATGAGGTGATCCAGCGACTGAAGAATAGCGTTTACAAGTTCGGGTATATGTGCAGTAGTACCAGTCATTTTGCACGTATACCTCAAGTCAAGAATTACGGATTTGCTGTGTTCCTGTTGCTGTCATCATGTGCTCCTGTGCAATGTTCGAGCACTGAAGCAAGGACCTGAAGGGAAGAAAGTCTGGTTCCAGTACCTTTCTGCGGTGGAGTGTTTTATCAGAACCTTGTGATATCCAGTGTGTTTGCGGAAGGGAACGGAATTATTGACAGATAAGTAGTTTTTTGTTGTGTAAATTGGGTAGCTTCATGTATGTCGTCGGGCCTTCCAGTTCTAGGCATTGCTTATTCTGTTGTTGTTGTTTATGTCTATAGTGACATATTATTAGAATTTGATGTATAAGTAATTGATGGCCATATGACATATGTTCACTTCTCTGATATGGATATGACCATATTGTTAAGGTATTTTATTGGCATGGTCTGCTAGAGGTTAACAGCATAAGATTAATAGGTGACTACGTTTAATATAATGTAAATAATTGTTAGTTAGTGTACGCGATACACACGATTGATTATGACGTGTATGCGTTGGTATGTCACGCACCGTGACTAGGTTACCACACCCTTTTCTTAGATGACCGTCAAACGGATAAGACGTGTCCTATAATCCTTCCAGTGGTAGGCATGATATTGCCGCACATATGTTATTGCAGTACGGACATGGGTCAGTCCGATATTCTTATGAAGAGAGGAATGTATCGAGGTTAGTAATTTTAACTAAAGTCAAGGAAGGATGAAATTATGGTCCACATTCGTTTTATATCGCCAGACGTCTAATCTCATTGTCGGCCGTTGGATGTCCCAACCGCGCGTACATATAGTTACGACGTTCTGACTATAGTGTTGCATATTATTGGACCAGGACTATAATGCATGGATAGCATTTATGATGTATGATTCAATTCTAATATATAATGTTTTCATAATCAACCTCCATGGACTGTCTACTGTTTGAAATGTATATTAAAAATTGTGTGGACTCGAGAAGAGACTTATCACGTTCATTGAAGTTACAAATTCAACAATTATGATACTGAGTTCAAACCTTGTGACAGACAGAAAGTATTAACTCACATTCGCGTAACTATTCCAACAATAGCACGATCAAGAATTAATGAATCAAATGACCAGAACTAAGAAGCTTATTGAATCAATGAGAACGGTGGCTTTCCACAACGACCACTGAAATAGAAGACGGGGCCGCAACAACAATAAAAGAAGTGAATCGTATAAAGCCCCGCAACACATATAAAGGTTCTTTGAATAGAAATTGATGTGACAGTAATTAGGAATAGTTACAATTTGTTGTATAGTTATTTAACTGTGAAGAGTAGAAAGTTGATTAATACATATACAGTGATCTCAATAAGTAAGTCACTATGGATGATGACGAAATGGATCCTGATGATATGAGACCTGTATTAGCTTATTTGTTTGAAGAAGGAAGAGATTTTCAGGGATTAGAAGGCCCAGAGCTTGAAGCACATATAATGGAAAAATTTCTGGTCATTGCTTCAAGAAACCTAAAATATTTTGCTGAGGTGAAATTTCAGTCTCATCCTCATTTAATAATGGCTAAAGATTTGGCGGAGTTGCTACATTTCCTTCGGTTGTTTGTGTATAAGTATACGGAAGTTAAGCATGATTATATATTAAAGAGTATGCACAATATAATTCACTACGGCATCTGTGACAATCAGGAAAAGAGGTTAGAAGATGAGGAAGTAAGAGTCAACAGACAGAAAAGAAAAAAATGCTTAAAGGGTAAAGCTGAAGAGAGTAAACTTCAGGAAAAATTAGCTAAACTTACAAGTGATTTAAATAGATGAAACCTGGAGCTTGCTAGTGTACAAGCAAATTTGGATTCATCACTATTGAAGGTAAAAGTGTTGGAAGCCCAGATGAAAGTTAAGCAAGTTGAGGTGAAAAACTTTACACAAGAGATCCATTCTAGGAAAGAGATATATGAAAAATTAAAAGCGGAAACCAATGAGCGAGAAAGATTATACATAGAAATGATACATGATGTTTGTTTCGATAAACTTGAAGAGAAGAATACTGTATTTCCAGGGGAAGTTGATGAGCTAGCGAATAATAATAATGGTGAGATTGTGACAAAGTTAATAAAGCTAAATAAAGAACAGGATGGAAAAGAGACATTGGTAGAGTTAACGGCTGAGAAAGAAAAGGTGGATAAGTTTGAGAATTTAAATAAGAAACTTAACGAACAGATCTCACATAAAGATGTTGAGATTGCTCAGGTAAGAAGAAGAGTAGATGGCCTATTGGATATTCTTTTAGACAATAAAATGTGGTCTTCTGTCAATGTTGACAATGCTAGACAGAATATTGTTTGCCAACAAGGCACTAAAGCAAAGAGTCAGCCCTACACACTCATTGCTAATACTTCCACTGATGTCAAACAGGGTAGAGGTAAATCCCTGCGTGGCAGATACAATTTCCCACGTACTGATGGCGTTTCTGCTAATGGTTGTGATTCTTGGCGTCAGACCAACAAAGAGAATTCGAGAGCAACAGCCAGTTCTGTTAATCACGAGAACAGATGTGAGAAAGTGCAGGTTAAAGCTCCTAAGATCAACCAGGTGTTTGCTATTGCTAATTCTGATAAATTTGTAAGAGGGAATAAACATAGTACTACTTTTTCCAGGAATGAAACCCACTATGGGCAGGATCATAAACATTCTAGAGGTCCAGTTACTTGTCAAACTCAGCACAGTCAGTGTGACAGAACTGGTAGACATATTCCCATAGGTGGAAAGAAGAACAGTGATAGTAAGAGATATAATCTGAAGATTAGACAGTACCAAGGGAATTTATCAAGTGGTAATTTTTATTCTCCAAGGAACTGTAAACAATTTGGCAGATTTCAACATTTTGATCCGAAAAATTCTGTAAATTATAGTAGAAATAACTATAACAAAGACTATCAATCTGGTAATGATTGTGCTGCTAAAAAGCAAGTCCTGTCTACTGGACATTTTTGTCAAAGGAAAGAGAGTAATCACAACGGTGCTATCTTGATTCATAAAGATAACAATGGTCACAATAGAGGAAAGGGTTATATTTCCTATAGACATAATAAATCCCCAAATCCTGATTCACATCACCAGAGTGACTTTCCTCAACGAAAGCCTAAGATTTTTTATAAGCAAGGTAATAAAAATAATAATGGTCTATTGAATGATACTGCTTGTTCTAATTTTGATGTCGAGAGAGCATCTCGTTCGGTTAGGTGTAAAACTTTATTGCAGAATACAGCAGTGATGACCTTCAGTTATGGTCAAGTTGAGCCAAAGCATTCTGTGTTGTCTACTGTGTGTCAAAGGAAGAGTTGATGACATCGTGAAGAGACCAGTATTTTACACGAGCCACAGCCTCTCAATACAGCACAAGCACAACATTAAGATTATATCAGAGCTGTGTGCTTTCTGTGCTTCTCTATGGTGCAGAATGCTGGAGAGTTTCAGAGAAGGAAATGTCGAAATTGTCCTCTTTTCACACAACATGCCTAAGAAAAATTCACCGAATCTTTTGGCCGAATATCATCACCAACCAAGATCTGCTTACTCGGAGCAAGCAAAAGGACATGCACACCATCATAGCTGGCCGACGCTGGAGCTGGGTTGTCCATGTCCTCAGAAGAGACCCCGATGCCATCACAAGAACAGCTATGCTTTGGACCCCTGAAGGAAAACGAAAGAGAGGCCGATCAAAAACAACCTGGCGGAGGACTGTGGAGGCTGAGATGCAAAAAATGAACCAGAGTTGGGGCACTGTACGAAGGATGGCCACCGACCGAGCAAAGTGGAATCAATTTGTTGTTGTCCTACAAGACGCCACTAGGCGTGATGGCCACTGACTGCTTTGACGGCCGGCGGCTAAGGATCAAATAAAGAGGAAGACAGTGCTAGGTAATTTTCAATTTGACTTCTACGTTTTTTCTCATTAAATTTCACCGTTCATTAAAAAGGAAATTTTCATTTATATATTTTGACAGAAGCGACTTTGCGACAAGAGTCAATGCTCCTGTGACATATTAGCGGTGAGGAAAGTAGGTCAACTTTGCGTCCGTGTGTTCGATCAAGCGTAACCTTTTCAGCGTCTCACTAAGCATCTGAAGTGTTTACCTGTTGAGGGTCAAGAAATGTTGACAACAAAGCGGGAGATTTGCATCTGAATTTTTTAAAAAAAAAATCAAGACAGTAAATATTTTCTTTTGTATTTGTTAGTACATGATATGATCTTGTTTTAGAATAGCATGTAATTTTATTGAAATATTTGATGCATCATTTGATTGCCATGATTTTTTGTTTCTATTGTTATTTATATTCCATTGTTGAACTTGCAGTTGTTTATTTTGTTTTTTGTTTTTATAGCAGTGTTTGTTAGAATAGTTATTGTACATATTGAGATTGCCAGCCCTATGCACAAACTCATTGGTTGTAATGGTACAATAATTACTTTTAGAAAATTCATGAGTATTCGTTATCCATTACTTAATTTTTTTTCTCATGCTCTGATAGCACATTAGGTTGAAATAAATATAAATTTAAAGTTAGATAACTCTAAAACTAAGCTGAACATGATTGTCAGCCAGAAGTAATTTTAAGGTTAAATTGTCTGTATAGGTAGAATTAACAGCGATAGCTGATATTATTTTTTGATTGAAGAATTTGGAGATCTGGTTTAACACTTATTTAACTTACATTATTTTGTTCTTAAATATTTACAAGCTTGTATGTAGATAATAGTGTGTTTTTCTTTGAGTGTTTTTATGTGACGTTGTTGCGTGCATATTTTGACGCACATATTACAAAAATCGATATGGCTATTTAATATGGGAAAAATATAGACATTCATTCATTTGTGTATGAGAATGCTGTCTATGGGGAAAGCGAGATAATCCATGTTTGATTCACACTTTTGATTATAGGAGTAATCGTTCTGGATATTGATCCGGCGCAAGGATATTGCGCTTACGTTTGTACTTATTTTTTAGGGCCAGAAAATATATTAATTTGCTTATTGTGTTTATGGCCTGAATTCATATGTATTACATATTATTAGTACAAGTAGAATCAGTCCTATATTGTATATTTTGGATGGGTAGGAGGGACTAGATTCTTGTTATTCCGGTCTAGCGGAAGTATGAGTTGTCTTGACAAGTCGTGATGAGTTCCGATGTACCGTGATAATGGCGGGTACGCACTTTTCAAAGGGCTGGTAGATTCTTAAGAAAATATGATTCATGAAGTGGTTTTCTTCTAAAGGAGATGGTATCTCTACTATAGTTTATGTTAGAGACTCTCCTAAGGTACGGTACAATGTATAATTCGGACTCCATGTATTGCCAGACCCTATATTGATGATCTCATGTCGATTCGACCTAGATGGAACATTGTGCTTCGTATCGCTAGGGTCGTGTTTTGTATCGACGAAGATGACAGACTTTCCTGCAGCGGTTATGGCTACGTGAATTAACCTGATCACCGTAGAGCTGTATGGAAACATTTATGAAATCATTTATATACCCATTATAAATTAACTCTGGCTTATATTCTCCTTCCTATGAATGAGTGAACGACAACTCAGGGAGGCAGCCATGTTAGATTTCGGTCATCATATGTTTTGATCACTGCCAAGAGAACAGATTATTTATCCTATTATCGGACAGTGACAGGGAGATCTCAATCTTGCTAGAAACCCCCCTTTCGTGGTTTCATAATATATACTACAAACTATGGACGTCAAGTAACTTTAGTTATTTATCGATCTGCCTTCACTGACGCGTTTAGTCAGATAGGGGGATGCGGCCTTAATATATCATGACATTGAACTTTTGATGTACTGCCCATTATTTCTGAATGTGTCATGACTTCAGATCTGCTGTGTATACCTACAAATTGATATGTCAACATACCATGATGTACTCGTATGTCCCAGTGTGTACGTCTGAATAAATTGAGTAAACAAAGATTCCAGCAGTCTGCATTGGTGCCTTGTAGACACAAGTGTATGAGTGGTTATATTGGTCAGCACACGAACAGTACACCATTCGCGGTAATCACACTCTACACTTCTACTTCATACATACACCATCCTGCGTCGGTTGAAGTGACCAAGTTTAGGGCCTGCTTCCCCTGGAGCCTTTGCCTTCCCTAACTCAGGACTAGGGTGAGTTACCCATTTACAGCTGGGTAGACTGGAGCATGCCTGATCTCAACAACACACCACTCTTCCTTACAGAGCATACAGACTGACACTTTACAGAGTGGAAAGAAGAAAAGAAACTTTACAGACGTATGTTTTAAAAAAAAAAAAAACTTACATTTGTTAATGTGCGTCTGTTTAGAGATAGATTGTTTATATGTCCTTCATTTTCTTAAAGTTGATTTCATTGTTAGTTTATTTATTATATCTTCGAATTGGTTGTAAAGGAAATACTATTTTTATGCAACTTAGTATTACGAAACTTTTTTGTATTGAATTTTTGGAAAATGTATTTTTTCGAACATTGTAATATTTTTTCTGCGCCAGCGCTAGACTGTATATTATAGTTAGTAATGTGTAGTGACATTAGTTCCTTGAAATTGTTTTTTGATGTTTTGATGTATTTCTCTGTATTTAGCGCGTGACTTTGAGTCAGTGCGAATTTTTTTTGATAGCGTTATTTTTTGTTCCTGTATTATTTGGTATAATTTATTGTTAGTTATGTATAAGTTTTATAATTTAGTTAAAATATTTACTATACTTTGTTTTGTCTCAAGTTGTTGTTGTTGTTGTTGTTGTGATGTTAGTTTAGATATACTGTGCCATTTTATCTTATAATTTTTGATCGTAATTGTATTAATTTATACAATATGATGTGTGATTTAAATAGTTATTGTAAGGTATTGTTACAACTATTTCTACATGTGCATCTTTACTTTTCATCTGTCTTTGTTGACTATTCGTCATCCCTTTACATCTTTTCTGTTTTCTTTTCAGCATGATCTGATATGTTGTTTATACTTCCGTGTTTCATCTTCGTTTCACTTTATGCTTCTTGGATACTTTTTCCTGTTACGCTACTTAGACTTTCATTCTTTCTATTGTTCAAGTAATGATGTAACTTTAGATCAGGTAATTGGTCCTGATAGTTATATTTGCTTTACATGACTAGACTTAATTGTTAGATTCTGATGTTATCGGATTTTTCTCATATGCTGATTTCATATTTCCCTTCTTTTCGAATTATACTTCGTTTGCTTGATATTGTACTTTTTCTTACTATTATTTGTTGCTTGTTTGAGTGTTATTGTATATGCTTAGCTTAGTTCTGTAATAGATTAATTTTGAGATACTTAGCTTGGTCTTCTAATAGATTAATTTTAGTATTCTTACTTGATTACGTTGGATGATTGCTATTTACTTTACATTTACTGCTAATATTTTCGGTAGATATACTATTTTGACTTATCATAAGATGAATTTTGTAAAACACATGTTAGAGTTTCATTATTTTCTAAATTTTTTGGTATTTAATTTTCCCCCCAAAAAATATGATAGAATCCTTTTTTTCCCCCGCGTGTGTGGTAATGTTAAGTCAAAAGGGCAGTAATCCTGAATATGCTTTTTGGACAGGTTAGATTTTGAGTTATGTTGCTTGAATCCTTGTTTAGCTATGATGCTTGTTATAGCTTCTCGTATGTTCAAGAACAGAGCGGATGACCGCTACTCACAGCGTTGAGCCACGCCTGTGAGGAATTTATCCCTGAGTTGTAGTGAGCTGTGTTTAGCTCGTGGCTATGCTGCATGTATGGACAGTCTGTGTTTGGGCGTTGTCCGAGCGGGTCGAGCCCTGCTGTATTTTCGAGGTGTATGCCTGCGCAGAGCGATGAATATGTCTAGCGATGGTTTTCGCTGTGTTTATGGGATAAGTGGATATTTGATATGTACAGGCCAGTATTCCCTAGTAGAAGATATTTTTGTGAAGATATGATTTAAGAGGCCATTATTTCCCGCGGAGGTAGAGTTTATGGATATTGCAGTGTAGGCAGTATTTTTGAGTACTTAGGCCATTATTACACGTGATGATATGAGATATTTGTAAACTGCAGTGTAGGCAGTATTTTGAGTACTAAGGCCATTATTCCACGTGATGATATTATTAGTTATTTGTAAACTGCAGTGTAGGCAGTATTTTGAGTACTAAGGCCATTATTCCACGTGATGATATTATGAGTTATTTGTAAACTGCAGTGTAGGCAGTATTTTGAGTACTAAGGCCATTATTTCACGTGATGACAGTATGGGTTATTTGTAAACTACAGTGTAGGCAGTATTTTGAGTACTAAGGCCATTATTCCACGTGATGATATTATGAGTTAGTTGTAAACTGCAGTGTAGGCAGTATTTTGAGTACTAAGGCCATTATTCCACGTGATGATATTATGAGTTAGTTGTAACTGCAGTGTAGGCAGTATTTTGAGTACTAAGGCCATTATTCCACGTGATGATATTATGAGTTAGTTGTAAACTGCAGTGTAGGCAGTATTTTGAGTACTAAGGCCATTATTCCACGTGATGATATTATGAGTTATTTGTAAACTGCAGTGTAGGCAATATTTTGAGTACTAAGGCCATTATTTCACGTGATGACAGTATGGGTTATTTGTAAACTGCGTGTGGGCAGTTCGTTTGGATATTTTGAGAGGTGGAGACATTGTTCGGCCATATTAGGCTAAACTGCTGAGTGGGCAGTCTCTTGGATATTTTGAGATGTGTTCTGTAACCTGTATTTCTTGATGTCATTTGTATGGTGTTGTGGCGTGAATAAACTGTTATCAAAACGTCACCAGCCGTTTCACTCCTTCCATGACTTTCACGTGCGTTATTGTGGTGTATGATTGTATCATATTCCTAAATAATTGGATGAACAGAGTGGTCTTCATCACCCGTGATGGACGAATAACATGATTGTATCAACACGCCCACATACAAACCAGTCAATTTGAACGCTATCAGTACCCTATTGACCGGATCTGCTGCTCCAATGATTTGACAAAGCAATGGAAAAGCAAACGAGGGTAAATTGCTGTCAACAGTTGCTCAAAAAGTGTTAAGTCAAAAAAATGTTTGGAGACCATGGTGACAGTAGATGAGACTTGGGTACACCATTATGACCCCGAATCCAAAATTGCCAGCATGCAATGGAAAACCCCGGGCTCCCCAACATCTGTCAAGCCCAGGGCGCAGAAATCTGCGGGAAAAGTGATGCTGACAGTTTTTTGGGACGGCAAAGGTGTCCTTTTGAAAGATTATCTGCCTCTAGGCAACACAGTTAATGGATAGTACTATGCAGATCTCACAAAACTAAGAAAGGTTGTGACCAGGAAACGAGGGATAACGCGCACTCAAAATCTTCCTTTGCTTCAAGACAACGCGCCCTCTCACAAAGCACGGCTTGTGCAGCTAGGAGCCAACGATTTGAATATTGAAATTCTTCCACACCCACCATATTCTCCAGATTTGGCTCCATCAGACTTTTTTTCTATTCCCAAATCTTAAAAAAAACAGCTAAAAGGAAATCATTTTGACAGCGATGAAGAGGTTATACTGACATGTGATGACTGGTTTAGTTTGAAAAATAGGGTGTTCTACTCCCAAGGTCTTTTCAAGGTTAAGGAGAGATGGCAGAAGTGTGTCATTTAAGACGGTGGCTATATTGAAAAAGAATAAACACTATACAAAATTTCAGCTCTCTGTGACATGTCCTTCATGGTCAGGCCCAAGACTAATGTCAATCCTCTTGTATTTAATAAGTTCTTCCCCACGTAATCCAAATTCCTTTGCCACCTGCACTGTAGCAGATCTAAATTTTGTCAAGTCTGCCATTCTCTTGCAATCTTATCAATATACTAGTTACAGACTTAATTAATACACAAACATAATTAATATACAACCAATTAATTAATTAAAACAACTGTCAGCGTATTCAGTCACCAACATTTTTCTTTGTACTCACTGGTACTACAAATGTGCTTTGTTAAGCTTTTATTTTTACTTACATATATAATATTTCTCCTACTGCTAACTATAAGACTGAATTTCTCAAAGAAAAGACCACAGGGTAGTAATTGAAATCCCGGACGAGCCCCCACTGTAGCGAAAGGGTCTTATTGTACGAGGTGTGTTCAAATGAAGCCCGTCCCAGTGGTTTTATAACAAATATATGTAAGTTACATCAGCAGGAGTAGTAGAATTAAATACAGCAATTGTTATGAAGCAAGTACCCACTGGGGTTCTTTAGAAATAGTCACCATAGGCATTCAGACACGCATCCCACTGCTTGGGTAGATGGCGGATGCCGTCCGAGAAAAATGACTTTGGTTGCTTATTGAACCATTTGGGCACTGACGTCTGCATCGGAGTCGAATCGTTGCCCCTCTAGAGAGCTGATTTGCTGCACGGCTCAAAGTGGTGGCACCAAGACTCATCGCCTGCCACTATACGCAACAGAAATGCATCACACTCCTCTTCGTAACGCAGCAGGTGGTTCAAACTCCACCTCATGCGTTCTTCCTTATGGTGATCGGTCAGCATCCGTGGGACCCATTGTAAACACAACTTTTTGATACTTCAGTTTCTTCCTAACCACCATTTGAACTGTCCCAAGCGACACAGGGAATTCCTCTGCTAGCGAACGTAAGTTCCGACGACGGTCCACCCGTATTGCTGCATCAATCTCGACGATGGCTTCTTCTGTCGCAACAATATGCACCTGACCTGGCCGCGGAAGATCTTTCGTTAACTGACGTCCTTCTCGAAACATTCGTGCCCAGTATTTCACTGTAGTCTTAGACACACTTTTGTCACCATACACTGCTTTCATTCGGCGATGAATGTCGACTGGTCGACATTCTTCGGCTGTTAGGAAATGAATCACCGCTCGCTGATCGACCTTGGACGGATTCCTTATCACACCAGCCATTATTTTAACGGTCTGCAGCACAACCAATGAATACTAGGAGAATGAACACTTACACACTTGTACATTCGTATGTGCTTATTACGTCAGATGTGACGTCATCATGCTCCTCCTACGAATGTCAACTTGGCGCAGCTCGGTCGGGTTTCATTTGAACACGCCTCGTAGTAAAGAATAAGGTTATCCTGGACAAATAAATGTATCAGATTGTGGTGGGTTTTGATGTTATAAAGTGTTGTGGTTATGTTTTCTTAATGTACGTTATGAGGTCAGCTGTGAAGGTCCCTGAGGATAACAGTTTTGGTGAGTTACAGGGAACCTTGCTACTACCACCTACGACCTCAGTCAGACTTATTCTTGACTAGTATGTCTGATAGCTACGTCTAATGTCTAGGGTAATGAAAATGTGGTGTGCTGGTAATTAAATACACAAACACACACACACAAACACTAATATTAATCTCTATAATCAAGTCAATTAACACTGTGTTTTAAATTTAGTAATTACAATTTTTTTCAAATTTATTTTGTCCTGAACCTAGTTTTTCTTCTGGTCAGGACTTTTAAATCAATATGAATCAATTTCAATAGAATTACATATAATCAAGTAAACACATGAAAGACTTGTACATATACATAATTTAAATTTGCTAATATTGGTACTAAAACTAAAGTCTTTATAATCTAGTGCTGGATGTCGGGTCGGGGTATTTGCATCATACCCAGTCTTTTAGTTAACAGTGTTCATTTGCTCTTTAAACAGGATGAATGGTGGAAAAGTTTCTTAATACACAATGGAGTTTATATATTTTATTTTTATTCGTTGATGAATCTCAGCAGGCCAGTTCTTTAATACTTCTCTGGCCTATGCTGATTGAGGATAGTTGTTCCTTAGGCCCACTCCTCACGTGCTCTGAGGTAGTATGGTAGGCATCTCGTTTCATACAATGTTGTACTCTTCAGAATATCTGGCACTAGCACAGTGCCAGACAAAGAAACTCTGAAACCACAAAATTAGGCTAGGTCTTAACATAATACATAATCCACCACGTTTACAAGCATTAATACACTGAAATAAAAGACAGGGTCAGATCTCTCTGACCGACCCAGCACATCTCATTCGATGCTATAATCAAGTAGCACTAGTCTCACATTCCTCTCCTCTAAGGGTTGCACTGCATCTGAAATATTTTTATTAATCTCTTTTTTCCATATAATAAGGTGGGTGATATGTTTCCACCTGACCACCTGAAAAAAATATCTGTATTCTACATTTCTGATAGTTTATCCTATTATAATTCATCCTCTAGGTCCTGTAACAGTTGGCTGGGGACCTAGAATAAGTACTCACTTGTAATCATTTTTCATTATATGGCAGTATCACTCACTCATAATTGTTAAATAAAAAGGTTAATAATTTCGGTCTTACCACAATTCAAAATGAAAACACACAGATACGTTGAAATGGCACAAACTCAGCTGAGCTGCTGGCTGGACTATGGCGTCCGTATTACTTATATTATTTATTTATATTCAGTGGACGTCACACTTCACAGCATCAACGATCTGCTTCTATGGACAGTCTTAAACAAAATGGCAACGAGCCGTCCCATTTTCTAATAATCTTAACTGTGTTGACCAATCAAATAGGAAAGCCAAGCTTTTTAAATTCAAAATTTTACACTAAGGTCCAAATTTGGTCCAATGTTTAGTGTATTTCTGTCGGTCGGTCTGTCCGAACTTGGCTTTCCCCAAGATTGGACTTGGTTTTGGTCTAACACTAAAAAAAACAACATTCAGTTTGCGCTATCCCATAATTCTACCCCGTGTCTACCCCTTTTCCTACATAACACATGACCCTTTGCTGCGTTTTCTCAAGGACGCGTCAAAATGTAACCGTAGTGAATGCAAAACTAACATCTGTCTGCTAGTCTGCCACTGAACAAATCAGTCTTTTGTCAATAACTTCCGAGTTATCTGTCCGTCCTTTTATTTGAAAGCATATTATTTATCAGGAAAAGATAAGCTCTTAAACTATCTAACTTTTGTGATTCTAAACCTATTAATAAGGAATTCCATATTTTTTCTATAATATTCAACCTATTCATGTCTTTTTGCACTAATTTCAAGCTAATTACGAGAGTCTCTCGTAGTACGTGAGAATTACGTCATTCGCAATAAGAGCTAAGCCTGTTTTTGTGACCCAATTGTCTACATGTTCTAACTTTTACCTCGTATTTTGAAAATCGCTCAAGGCAAGTCTTGTTTCTATAGGCTTTTGTTTTGAAATCAACGCAAGACGCGTTAGTATTGTGGCATCTATCCTTCTCTCCCCCCTTTTCTATAACTTTGTCTTCTAGGCAAATATTTGTTTGAACTTGTTACGTTTAATCTCAAGGTCAATTACGAACATTGGGTACCTTTTATTTGTTATCAAACTAATACGCTGGGGCGGGGTGAAGAAAACAATTCTCTACCAACTTTTTAGTTCTATCTTATTTTTGACTTTCTGCACTATCCTGTTATAGTCTAATTTAGATATTGTATTTATAATATCGCCACACAGATGATACCAGGATAGTGCCAGGTAAGAGACTGGTCTTACAAGAAATACCCCCTTTTCTGAACAGAATAAGGGTGTTGGTACGGGTAAATTTTAAGAATGTTTATTATTTCAGGAACCGTCCTCCCGACGTCCTGTGGTAAGAGTGCATTAGACTTCAGGCTTGACACTCCTTAATACAGTGGCCTGCTGAATACCCTCCAGGGTTCTCCTTGCATATTCCGTTTCAGGAATTATAATATATATTTAAGTTTGGCCAGTCACACACAATCTCCCTGGCCCGCACCTCAGGTACTCAGTAACAAGGCCTAACTTCTTGGCACGATTCACAAATATTTATTAACACATTACTCCATTTGAGTATGATATGACATCGTAGCTTTTACTAGCACATGTCTCTACTGTCCTTGATTCTGATACTCTCAGTTTTAATGGAACAGTCAACTTACGTGCCCAAGAATTCCATACACACTGCTAAGACTAATCTGACATTATACTGTTAGATGAAAGCATAAGGCAGTGATGGTAATCGATCTTGCAGGTGAAATATAAAGATGCCCAAAGGCAATTAACACATTTTAAAAGCAGGTCCTACTGGACACATTCCTTGCATACTGGTCAAACGACACAAGCAGACTGCCGGTTAGAGACGCTAGCTTGTCCCAAATCAAAACTGACGTCTGCTGTCAATTCAAAGCAGGAGTCAAGACGTCACTTCCTGCAACCACGGGATACCGTGTGTAAACAATATATATCAGGAAGTGATCGAATACAAAACATGATATGATATTTACTCATATCATTTTCCCCCCCCCCCCCCCCCTGGATTAAAATAATGAAAAGGAACTTTTCATTATTTTTATAGTACAATCTTACAAGGTCACTGGAGAAACCATATGACAATATCCAAATACTCAACTGTCATCATTATGATAGCACCTAGAGGCGTGCTCCATAATCGACAATTTAACACACAAGGTGTGGTATTTAGTAATAACATAACTAAACCCATTATCGTTAGCAGACGCTCTTTTGACACAAATGTGAGGTAACTACATTAATTAGAAGGCAGTGAAGAAAAGTCAATATGTCAGTCATGGCACTCACACAGCATACCATGTCAACAAACGCCCTAAGTCGTGTCGGTATGTAAGTCTACCTATCCATCAAATGAAATGCGTAATAAGCAATCAAAGACAGAATAGAACAAATGAGGCAGACAAGTTAAAATATAAGTGGTGACTGTGACAATATGTCAAAATAGTTATTAATATTTGTATGTATGCAATGTCATGTGGTGAATGACAATGTTAATGAGATGTCATATGAAGATATATTACTTAATATCTACACATATGAAAGATATAGGTTATACTAAGTGTAAGCACGACTGTAATTCACTTCATATTATGATACACTAATGAACCAATGTAATATCACCAGTGTTATTAAAACTGGTCATGTTAGACCATACACAGTTCTTCCTGTAGAGGTATTTAAAAGAATTAAAGTTTTAGTGAGTCACTAGTTCGCACAACATTGTTATTGATCCTTAGTTAAGTATATATGGCGGAAAGAAATAGTTCATTGACGAAAATCCATTTTCCATCTATGTTGGTTGTCGATGTTTGTCTTCCATGTAATATCATATGCCGCACAGATACTATTGTTCATTCTGTACTTGAGAATTTCATACGTATATGATGAAATGTAATTTCTTGGTTATGTCCCTTTTTGAACTTTGTAGTCAGTAATTTTAGTTACTTCCCTTTTTACACAACGTTTGAGACAGTTAATTAGTGCAAAATGTTTTGGAAATTGTAGCAAAGTATCTGAATTGCATCGACTTGGATTGTCATACTGCCAAAAGTCATTGTACAACGTGTATGAAGTAGCGAAGTATTGTTCTTGAGCAATTGCATTAGACATCATATGACGAACGCTTGAATATATATCTTGATTTTGGATGGACAGTAATTCATCATCATCATGTTGCTTGGCATAGTGTCTCTAGTTTTTCGACCGGTATAAGTACATGACGAAGCAATGTGGCTGTAATATCTGAAGTATGCACTATATGAGTTAAAAGAAGGCATGTGCCTTAGTTCATGATGCCACCTTTTTGCGAAATAGTTCCTGACTTGTCCCAAAGGAAGTAGTGTTATCATTGAGCATCAAAGTTGGATTGAAGCAGCATTTGCGGAGACAACTGGCGATAGCGGATGCTTCATGCATCTGGATAGCACATCGGCCATCACGTTCAACTTTCCTGCGATGGGTTTAATCTGGTAATTATAGGGTTGAAGGGCCAGTGAGGCACGCGCTGCTTTAGCATTCTTGAATCTCGCTGTTTTCAGGTAAGACAGTGCCCTCTGGTCTGTCTCGAGTGTGAAACTTGCACCAAGCAGGTAGCGTTGAAGTTTAGAGAAGCAGAACACAAGAGCCAGTAGCTCTTTCTCAATGACCGAGTAACGCTGCTCCGTCTGCGTTAGCTTCCTGCTGACATAAAGTGTTGGATGTAAACAGCCCTTCCATTCCTGCAAAAGCGAACCTCCAATGGACGTTTTGGAAGCGTCTACTGTAAGAGTAAAATGTTTAGAAGGATCAGGCAATCTCAATATAGGCAACTTGGAAAACAGACATTTTAATCTATTTAAAGCCACATGAACATCCTGACTATAAACACACCTATTTGGTGACTCCTTCTTCACCAGTGATGACAACACAGACGTATACTCTGCAAAATTAGGGATAAACTTGCGATAAAAGTTTAGGAGCCCCAGAATACTTCTAACCTGTTTTTTGGTCTTAGGTATATCAAGGTTTAGAATCCTAGAGATAGTAGTATCATCTGTTTTCAAAAAACCTCCTCCTACTTTATAACCTAAAAATGAAATCTCCTGAAATCCAATCTTAGTCTTAGATGGACGTGCAGATAAATTATGACGACGTAGAGTGGTAAGTAAGGATTGAATACCCTTCAAATGTTCATCCCATGATTGATGAAACAGACAAATGTCGTCAATGTAAGTAATAAGGTCGTCTCTGTCAGAGAAGAGTCGTCTCATCATGCGAACGAAGGTCGCAGGTGCGTTAACTAAACCAAAAGACATATAATTAAATTGAAAGAGTCCTAATGGGGTTGCGAACGCAGTATAAGGCTTGGATCGTTCCGTTAATGGTACTTGGAAATAGCCTTTAGATAGATCAAATTTAGAAAAAAATGTAGCTGTAGCTAGTCTATCTAATAAAGACTCCAACACGGGAAGTGGTTCCGCGTCGTGGATGGTGACCGAATTTAGACGTCTAAAATCTATGCATATACGTATAGATTTGTCTTTTTTTCCGGATCAAAACCATCGGAAAACTATAAGGGGAATGAGATGGAGAAATGACATTTAATTTCACCATCTGTTCTAGTTCCTCTTTAACCTGACATTGTAAATGTATAGGAATAGGGTAAGGTTTCAACTTAATGGGTTGAAAGTCTGTCAGAATAATATCATGTTCGATGATATCAGTGTGTCCTGGGACATCAGTAAGGACATCAGTAAAAGAACGTAAGATAGAAGTAACCTGTTCTTTCTGGAAAGAAGATAGAGTTGGTGATATATCAACATCTTTCCAACTTTCAATAGACAAGTAGTGAAGACTAGGTAATACTAATAATGAGTCATTACCATCAGTCAAATCAGACCCTTCTTCCTGTATGACAGCCAAAGAAGAATGACGACAGACAGATTGATCAAGAGCTTCAAAGACTGGTCTTAGATATGGTGGACGTGTATGAAACTGCTGTAACATATTGATATGAAACGTTTTCTCTTTTCCCTCTACTGAGACAATATAATCAACATCAGACAGTTTCTCCACAATCCTGTAAGGTCCTCTCCATGAGACTAATAATTTGTTATCTCTCCTGGGTAATAATACGTAAGCTTCATCACCAGGCCAAAGTTGGCGTAATTTGCGGTTTTGGTTAATAAATAACCTCGCCCTAAGCTTTGCCTTTTCAGATGAACCTACTGCTATTTGGCATGCGTCTATTATTTTTTTCCTCAAATTGACCACATACTGATATGAGGTCTGAACCTCCTTGTTCATCTCAGCACCAATTAAAAGTTGTTTTAATATAGACATTGGGCCGCGTGGTCGGGCGCCAAAAACCAATTCAAATGGACTAAAGCCTGTATGTTCATTTTTTATCTCTCGATAAGCAAATAAAATAGCTGGCAGGACTCTGTCCCAATTTTGAGGATATTTAATTGTAACCTTATGTAGCATTTGTTTTAAGGATCTGTTGAGGATTTCTATTTTCCCATTAGACTGAGGATGGTATATTGAACTAAGGGATCTTTGAATCCCAAACATATCCATAACCTGTTTCATAGCATCTGAAACTAACTGAGTTCCTCTATCAGACAGGATGTTTTCAGGAAAACCAATTCTACTGAAAATCAAAAATAATGCATCAGCAATATCTACCGTGGTGATGGTTTTTAAAGGAATAGCTTCTGGCCAGCGTGTGCACATATCTATGCAGGTTAACACATATTGATGACCTCTGGCTGATGTTACCTTTAAAGGGCCAATAATGTCAATGGCCATCTTTGCGAAGGGACGCAAAGAAATATCAGATGCTTGAATGGGCGCATCATGTTTTGGTTTTTTGGTTGCTACACTTTGGCAGATGGTACATGTACGACAAAATAATTTGACGTCTTTCGTAATTCCGGGCCAAAAAAAATATGACAAAACTCTTTGTTTTGTTCTAGCAACACCTAAATGTCCTGCACATTCAATGTCATGTGCATGTCGTAAAATGAATGGTCGAAAACAAGCTGGTACCATAATCTGTTTCTTTAAGGAATTAGCAAATTGATAGTTTCTTACTAAAATCCCATTTTTGATAGTATACCAGTGTTTTGCACAGTCATCTATCATTACATCATTCAAATGAGCAATATGAAAATATTTTTTTAAGGAAGTATCATCTTTCTGTCTTTGTATAAAGGTTTCCTTATCAATGAGCTCCATCTGAAATAAATTGTCATCATCATTATTCACATCATTCATTACCTTAATATCATCATTATTTTCCTGTTGATAATGAATTATATCATCATCATTATTTTCCTTTTCTTCTTCATCTTCTGAAGTGATATCTTCAGTTATATCTTCAGGTAACACATCAATGACTGGTTTGTGATGATCATTGTCCATGCGAGACTGAGCTCTGATAGTCACAGCATTTGAACATAATAAGTGTTGTCTTTCCCATATTTCAATATCTTCCTGTGTACATTCATGCAATTTAGGTATGTTTCCCATAATAATTCCAGCAATTGGATTGTCCAAGAGGCATACCAGTGTTCGTCCTGTGAAATAAGGTGTGTCCAAAAATACCTCTGCAATAAAATGACCTTAACAGCTTCATAATCCTTTCTAGTCTGGTCATCCAAAGTGGAGACTACAGTTAATTGTTCACCAACCAATAAATTCATAAGTCTACATGTCCATGTAGATTTGTCAATCTTATATTCTTCACAATAAGTTTCGAACCTATTTAGGAAGCATGAAATGTCATCTATGGATGCGTTAAATTTTGGCAAATTAATCCTTATGGCAGTAGTATGATCTTTATTTTTATCTTCACCTACCCCAGGATGCAACAGTGGTTGTTGTAATTTTAATTTTTCCAGTTCAATCTCAGCTAATCTTATAGCTTGTTGAGATTTACTCTCTTCTTGAGATCTGGCATAGGCTAATTTTTCTCTTTCAAGAGCCAACTCTTCTGATCTCCTTTTTTCCTCCAATTCTTTTTCTTTTTCTTGTTTGTGCAGTTCCTCTTGTCTCCTTTTTTCTTCCAATTCCTCTTTACGGAGCTCTTCTTGTCTCCTTAATTCTTCCTTATGGAGCTCTTCTTGTCTCCTTTTTTCTTCTTTATGGAGTTCTTCTTGTCTCTTTTTTTCAGCCAATTCTTCTTTGCGAAGTTCTTCTTGTCTGTTTACTTCTTTATCAATATAAGCTTGCAAAGCTGGACCTTCCAAATTAAGTTCCTTCCCAATCTTCAATAAAACCTTTAATGAAGTCATGGTTGCTTATTCTTGTGTTTATCAATAATACACAATATTTTAACTTTTATGTATATGAATATGTCAGCTATATTCAATACTCACTCCACCAATCTCAGATCAATTTATAATTGCAATAGTAGATGTATTCAGCTAAACAATATGGAGTAATGAAAAAAATAGAACCACAACAGGTAAGAACAGCAAGACAGGGTTCGAGCAACTAAAGGAAATACAAATGGAAAACAAAGGAATAACTATAAAATATATATGAATTAATTTAAACTAATGCTCTATTACAAATAGACAAGACAAGACGCATATCACAACAATTATGACATCTAAGAAACGAATGATAGTAAGATGAGAATAGACAATATTACAAACAATAATGCAACGAACTAAATAAAATATAACAATGACAGTACTTATGAGAACAAACAATAGATAAACATGACTACACAGCTAACAAAAATGGATCTGTTAAATTCAATAGTGGCAAACTTTTATGCAACCAGCAGAGTATGCTGGGTCCTCTATCTGAATCACACAGATACTGCCCTATAGAACGCTTGATTTGCTCATTCGACCTAGCTTTCGCGGTATTGAATGATCACAAACCAAGTCCCTCCATCCAGCCCGCTAGTTACAAAACCAAAAACACGTAATGAAAACATATATGGTGAAGTCAGAAATCAGGCAAACAGATTATATTCACAGCCAAGCTGTATGTAACAATAAACAGACTTATCTGTTGCCAAGAAAACAATCCCTCTTGAGACTTCGACAAGCAAGGGATGTAGTGATGATTGTAGCCTAGTATTTGGTTAGGCTTAGAATTGCTTCATGCTGACATCAACGGACATCGATATGGTCCATGATTTTTGATAAAATACTTGCTTCTTGAATGAAGATAGTCAGTTCCTATGACTTCTGTGTAATAATAGGTCACTTTTATAACTTAGTGACAACTTGAGGCACATTCATGATGATGGAAATCCCTTCCATTCATAAAAACTTTTGGCAGTCGATGCGTGCCGCCATTTTGAAAAAATAGTCCTAGATTCGTTAGGCGCTCTTAGGCTTGTAAGGCATCCAATGGCTTGGCCCCCAGAAACTGGTACGGGTAAATTTTAAGAATGTTTATTATTTCAGGAACCGTCCTCCCGACGTCCTGTGGTAAGAGTGCATTAGACTTCAGGCTTGACACTCCTTAATACAGTGGCCTGCTGAATACCCTCCAGGGTTCTCCTTGCATATTCCGTTTCAGGAATTATAATATATATTTAAGTTTGGCCAGTCACACACAATCTCCCTGGCCCGCACCTCAGGTACTCAGTAACAAGGCCTAACTTCTTGGCACGATTCACAAATATTTATTAACACATTACTCCATTTGAGTATGATATAACATCGTAGCTTTTACTAGCACATGTCTCTACTGTCCTTGATTCTGATACTCTCAGTTTTAATGGAACAGTCAACTTACGTGCCCAAGAATTCCATACACACTGCTAAGACTAATCTGACATTATACTGTTAGATGAAAGCATAAGGCAGTGATGGTAATCGATCTTGCAGGTGAAATATAAAGATGCCCAAAGGCAATTAACACATTTTAAAAGCAGGTCCTACTGGACACATTCCTTGCATACTGGTCAAACGACACAAGCAGACTGCCGGTTAGAGACGCTAGCTTGTCCCAAATCAAAACTGACGTCTGCTGTCAATTCAAAGCAGGAGTCAAGACGTCACTTCCTGCAACCACGGGATACCGTGTGTAAACAATATATATCAGGAAGTGATCGAATAAAAAACATGATATGATATTTACTCATATCAGGTGTATCGACATCAAAGGTTAGGATCAGCTGTATAAACCTCCAGGAGTGATGAGAGTGAATGTCCTGAAAATCTATTTGCTCCCTTTCAAGAACCGCCTATGATATTATGTATTATTATTTAATTATGTTGGCTAATCGTGCTATGGGTACTAATTATTGTCTATCTGTATAACTATAATATGTATCCAACAGAACTTGTAACTCAATGTAAATAATTTCAGAAAGTCTGCTGGTACATATTTACAATTTATTAAACCTATACCGGTTCTCTTTTCGGTTAGGTAATTTCAAAGAAATTCAAAGGTATTTACAACATACAATAAATAAACATAGAAACTTTAATTATCAAACAGAATCCTGTCTTGAAAGTTCTATTTTTCTCTACACTGATTAATTATTATAGTACACGAGAATGTGTCACTGAGTTGAACTGTGAAGGTAGTACTATATTCATGCTATCCACAAGGATTCATCATACACTGTACTTGTATCTTTTATTATTCTAATATTGGTGTTAGAGTCTGAATAGGCTGACCAGTGGAATTTCTATTCCACTTATCTTGTTGGGGTGAGATGCATCCAACTCCAGCCAGGATCACTCAATGTCTGGATCTCCAGGCTGGGAACAGAGGGTAACCAGTTCTATGAACTTCAAGAACTATCGCACCACAGAGTCCCACCGAAGTGGATGTCTCGTACAATCTTGGTAGTTGCAGGATAAAACCGGGAATACAAATAATCAAAACCTCTGTATGGTCCAGCACTATTCTGTCCTTACATACAATGGACGTAACAAACAGTGTCAAACATTTTGCTAACATATGCACAGGACAATTTACCTCACTACCAATCACAGCCAGTTCACTGTGACTACAATTTCCTTATAAATCTTAAGTTAGATCCAGTTGTCCATGATCTGCTTCCATACAATGATTTGGTATAGTAATAAAACTACTAAGTAATATCTTGATCGATTCATTACAACAATTCCTGTCAATCCTTCCTTATGTTCCTGATAAACGTCATTTCTTTAAGAAATCCTCCTTCAAAAACATTTGTACGAACATCAAAGAGATTTTTTTTGGCCCGTGGGGTACTTCCAAAGGGTCCGGTTTTTCCCCACATGCGATCTGTCTGATATTTGATGATTGACAGATCAGCTTGCGTGAGAAACGCAGGTAAACAAACCTCATTCGCTTCCTGTTATGACTGACAGGTCGCGGAAATTGGTAAACAACTTAATTTGTTTACGTCTCAGAAAAAAGAGGCGTGGATTAAAAATGAGTAAACGCATGCCGTAAGTTGCATGGCTTTGCTAGCGAATCATAGACCTGCGAGGTCACGAAAAACTGTCAGACACTGTAGGCTATATTTCCATTATACGTCACAGTACGTCCGGGCTTGAAGATTTATATTTCAGGTTGGAGTTATATGAGTCTTAAAAAGGACTGATAGGTTATATTTCAGGTTGGTTTTCGTCTTCAGCAATCAAATCAGGAAATACAATTATTATACATGATTCCATAAAATATAATCACTGTACATGATACACATTAATTATATACAGGTGTAAGTATTATAAATGATACTAAAAAATAAAATCATTATATATGATGTAGGCAAATTCTCCTACAAGTTTTTAGTAAGTTTATCTACCCTCTAAGATTAATACAAGCCAGAATTTTGACTCGACTAGTGAAGCAAGTCTGCCCGGGCATGCAGGTAAGCATAAATCAGTCTTGACAGCTTTCTCTTCCCCAGTCGGTCGGTCGAGCTGGCCTTCGTGTTTGTGTGTGTTTTTTGAATAAATCGCGCCCGTTTATATAGGTAGACGACGGTAAATTCTACTGCTTAAGGAACCCTTTTGATTGGTTCTCGGCGTTTTCGCCTTTTTAATTGCCGACGATTTCGTACTTTCCGTGACCGAGTTCCGAAATTTTAGGCCTAAGTTTTTCTGTCTTGGCGTGAACTTGTCTTCGTGTAATTTATTCTGTCTCAGAGTCTGTTGAACGTGGATTTGCTGTGCATATTTGTATATCGACATAGTGTATTAACAAAGATGTGGGTTTACACCACGACAGTAATCACGAAGCTAGTCCAGCGTCTTCAAGACCCATCTGAATATGATGTCTAGCGTTAACAGCAGGCCACTTATACCACACACTATGTTCCAGAGATAGTACCCTCAGTTGGTACCACCGACTAGTATTATGAAAGAAGAGAAACAAATACCTTCCTGAGTATTGGGTGTCCTGTCACACCCCCTTTTACACTCCACCATCCCAGGTGCCTCAGAACTTTACTCTCTCGATGGACCAAATTAGAGCCAAACATTCTTTCTCTATTGTCGAGTAATACAACTCCGCTGCATTCAGCTTCCTACTGGCGTAGGCGACTGGTAAAAGTTCCTCTGGCTCTACTTTTGATTGCTGCAAGAGAGTTGTACCAATCCCTATACTGCTAGCGTCCGTCCTTAATACAAATTCATGTGTGATATCGGGTAGCGTAAGGATGGTTGTGCTGGTGAGTTTGCTTTTAGCTCTGTGTAAGTTTTTTCACAGTCAGCATTCCATTGGATTTTATTAGGCTGTCCTTTCTTAGTCAAGTTAGTTAATGGTGCACACAGAGAGTTAAATTAGGGTATGTAATTCTGATAGAACCCACATAATGACACAAATGATCTTACATCTTTCTTCGTTTGAGGTCTGGGTGCCTTATTTAACTTCTCTATATTCTTTGGGTCAGGGAACATATGACCTGTAAAAATAGTGTGACCTAGGAATTCCTTACTCCTTACTACCGATATAGCACTTGGTTGGACGTGCAATCAATCCAATTTCTATTAGTCGGTCAAACAAAATGGAGAGCGCTGCTGTATGCTCTTCAAATGTATTTGTAGCAACAAGAATGTCATCCATAAAGTTAGTGATATGGGGATTTTGTAGAGGTTCCAACAATGTCCTCATCATTCTTGAAAAGATACTTGGAGCATTTTTCAGTCCAAAGGGTACTACATTAAACTCGTAGTGTCCGTCTGATGTACTAAATTCCAGCATTTCCTAACTTCTGGTATTTGGTAGTATCCCTTGCTTAGATCTACCTTAGATAAATACCTAGCTTTACTCAGTGTAGAGAACAGCTGGTTGGTATCAGGTAATGGGTCCACCTGAGATTCTGTGATAGCATTTAGCTTCCTGTAGTCAATACATAACCTGTGTTCACCACTCGGTTTTCTTAATAGCACCAGACTTGAGCTATAGGGAGAGTCTGACTTTGAGATAATTTTCTCCTTTAACAGATAATCAACTTCCTCCCTTAGTGCTTGGGATTTCGCATAAGGTATAGGGTATGTTCTCTTGCATACTGGTGTAGGGTCAGTAACCTTCATGTCGTACTCTAACAGATTCGTACGACCTGGCGTATCTGTGAGCACATCAGCATAGGTTTCCAACACTTTCTGAACCATCTTCTTCTGCTCTGGAGTTACATGTTCACTAATGTTTACTTGAACATAATCCTCTGTAGTTGTGAGTGGATATTCCATAGAGTGATGTGGTTCACCGTGCATTTCTGTTGCAATGGCTAGGGTCATGATATGTGCAACTTCTGATGATTCCTTGTCATAGTATTTTTTAAGAAGATTGACATGATATACCTTCTCCTTTCCTTTCTTGTTAATCTTATAATTGTTCCTGGAAAGTTTTTCCAGTATGACATAGGGTCCCTGCCATCCAATCTGCAATTTATTATTGCTGCTTGGCAACAGTAATAACACTTTTTCACCCACCTCTAGTTCCCTATCCTTTGCTTTTTTGTTGTAGTACGCAGCCTGCTTCCTCCTGGCCTGTCTTAAGTTATCATTTGCCAGTTTCCAACCTGTTTTCAATCGAGATGTCAACTCCTTGACGTATGTTATGAGGAAGTCACTGTTTCCTCTGCTTTTTCATCAGTCCATTTCCGCAGCAATGCTTCCAGTGGACCTTTTATTGGTCTACCAAACAACAATGTAGCTGGAGCCAATCCAGTTGAATTGTGGGGTACTTCCCTATATGCAAATAGTGCAGCGGGTAAGTATGTATCCCAAGTATCAGGTTTTTCACTTGCCAGCTTTCTAAGGATTGAAATTAGCGTACCATTGAACCACTCTACTTGACCGTTCCCTTGAGCACGGTAGGGACTACAATGATAGTGCCTGGCTTGAAATATCCCGAATACTTCTTGCGTTAGCATTCCCTTAAACTGAGAACCGTTGTCAGTCAATATCTGATGCGGGAAATATAATCGAGTGAATATTGTTAACAGGGCCTCTGCCACATGCTTTGAATCTATAGCTGACATGGCCACTGCTTCTCCCCACATAGAGCAAGTATCAACCAAGGTTAAGATGTGAGCATTTTTCTTCTTGATCCTAGTGAGGGGTCCAGCAATATCTACTGCAACACGTTCAAAAGGAGTTCCCATAATGGGCATTTCTCCCAGTGTTGCTGGTGCAGTCCTATGCTTAGGAGCTACTCTTTGGCATTCTGGACAGGATCTTACATATCTCTTTATGTCCTCTGTGATTCCTGGCCAAAAGTAGTGACAGGCTATCCTTTGTCCAGTGGCCCCTATTCCCATATGTCCACTGAAGGGTGTAGCATATCCTAGCATCATAACTTTCTCCCTGTAAGATTTAGGCACTACTAGCTGTCCATGCCCTTTAGGTCCTGTTCAAGTTTTTCTGTAGAGTAGGCCATTCTTCGTGTAAAAGTCTCCTTTCTCTGGAGGGTTATGTGCTTTAGGTAATTTGCCAAAACAAGGCTTCAATGTGCTGTCTGCTGCTTGAGCTTTTTTCATCTCTTATGTATGAGTATTGATAGGATTTTCCTCCATTTTCCTGGAGCTTTCCCTGGTCTGGACTGTTGCCATAAGTACAGGTTTTATAGGTTCTCCAAAGAAAACATACCTACACCCAGAATTAAAGGGTAAATAGAGTCGTCCATCACTGCTGCTTTGATTTCTCCTTCCACATAGCGAGATCTTATGTTAATTCGGGCTATGGGTAATGTCATGGTTCTTGCTCCCTTGATCGGTCCTCTGATTTCCACTGTTTCTGTGGTTATCTGGTCAGGACTCACTAGAGAAGAGCACACAACTGAATCAAAGTCCAATCCTGTGTCATATAAACACAGTACTTGAGTGCCATTCACGGTCACTTCCTCACAGACAGGGGGATGATGGAGGTTCTTCTGACTTACTGCCAGTTCCTTCCTTCCCTGCTTCCCTGTTGTAAGACATGCAGCGTGATGAGGAGGATTCTTCTTTCTGTAGTCTGCAGTATTGTGGTTACTCATTTGACAAGTTTTACACCACTTTCCTTCCTTCCGGTAAGATGTCTTATCCGATCTTAGAGGGTTTTTGTCCTTTTGGTCAAATCTTTGTTTGTTCCTTGTGGTATGGTCCTTTTGTTCATATTTGGTATAGTTTTGTGATGATTTGAAGTTTTCACCCTGCTTCTTCTTATTTCCCAATAATTCTGCCTGAGCTGCTTGATATCTCTCAGCAACAGTTACAATTTCTTCCAATTTCTCTACTCCTTGTTCCATGATAAACTTCCTCATTTCTTGAGGCATGGACTCTTTCACTTGCTCCATCATTATCATTTCTTTCAAATGCTGACACTTTCCTAAACTATTCCATTTTGTCAAATAAGTTTCCAATCTAGCAGAGAATTGGTGATAGTTTTCTCCTGGAAGATGTTTAGCTGTTCGGAATTTCTTTCTATAAGATTCCGAGTTCTTTTCATCTCTCACAAGCAATGCCTGCTTCAGGATTTCATAATCTTCCTGGTCATCACTTGAGAGCTTCAAATACACATCGTAGGCCACACCTCTCAATCCCTGAGATAGTTTAAGACTCCACTTTTCTTTCACTAAGCCATAGGTAGTGGCAAGTCTCTCATATCTATCCAGGTACGACTCAATGGCGTCTTCTTTCTCAACAAATGGGTCCAGATGAAAATGCATGGCCCCACTTGAGGTGCTCTGGCTGGAACTACTCTCAGAGTGAGGTGAGCTACCACCATTATTGTCAGTAGTTGCCTGAATTTCAAGCTCTTTTAATCTCAACTGATGGTCTCTCTTCGCTTGCAATTTCCTTTCCTCAGCGTCAATTTTCTTTGGCTCATTTTCAGCTTCCAATTTCTTGGCTTCAGCTGCTAATTTCCTTCCTTCAACTTCTAATCTTTTGGTTTCTCTCTCAGCATCCAGTCTTTTGCCTTCTCTCTCAGCTTCCAGTCTCTTGGCCTCTCTTTCAGCTTCTACTTGCAATTTCCTTTCCTCTCTATCCATGTGTTTGTCCACTTCTGTTGTGACATACTGAATAAGAGCGTCACCTGTCATATTTAATTCCTTACCCATGTGCATGATCGCAGTTCTGAACTTCACTAGATCAGCCATGACGTTACTTAGAGAGGGTATGTAATTTTACTATATCAAAATTATTGCAATTATACTTAATTAATTTAATTGAACAAATAATTTCCGTGCAACATTGTGAGCATCAACTATTTACTGAGTACTAAATGGTACTCCTCCTAAGAAAACAATAAAAAATTGTATTTATGAATTTTTTCAAAAAATGTTCCTTTTATTTCTATGGGTGGCACAAGATAGAGTTAGTAGATAGATGAATAGACTGTGTATGGCTCAGGATATATATAGAAATATCCTGGAAACGAGCCCCCAGTGTAGCGTGAGGTTTTTATTGTATCTAGGATCAGTTTAGTACTGACAGTACAGAAATAGAATTTCAGCAGGAAAATGGTGAAGTCCCAGTGTATGAGAGAACTACTGGTATCACAAATTAGTTACGGCTGTGAATGATCTGATCTCGAAAAATTAGTAGAGTGGAAACAGTCATAAAATGCCACCCCGCTGTGTAACTAACTATGATATTAAAACAAGGAAATAGATTTAACTTAACAATTATAAACTTGACAAGTCGTTCAAATACAATTTCCTTATTTATTAAGTATATGCACTATCTACTCTTGTGCTGAAGGGTGGATGTTGGAAGATGGAGTGTAATGGATTTGTAAGTTTACAAATGATATATATATATATATATATATATATATATATATATATATATATATATATATATATATATATATATATATATATATATATATATATATATATGTTACAGCAAGTCTTCCAATTATAGGAACAAAATTATATATATCAGCTGTGCTGTTAATCAATTACAGAAAATGTATCAGCTGTGCTGTTAATCTTGTCTCTCACTACGCTAAATCACTTTTTCTTCATAGACAGTTAATTGCTCACACTTGCCGTCGGAAATGGTACTAATGTGTAATCATCTCTGAAAACAGTTCTGTTCTTCTTAGTTTGGCGCACACAACACTCACTGATGATCGTTCCTTTAGCCCACCCAAGACTGAGGGGGACTAAGGATGTAGCTCCGATACAACCACTATGCTCATGCGAAGTTCCAGGCAGCTGGATTGATCCGAACATACGACCTCAGGTTGGATGGCACGAATAAAACCTGTAACAAAGAAAAATAGGGGGTAATTTCTGTCATCAAGTCCACCTATTTCTAGTGTATATGAGATGAGCGTGTCTCAGGTGTCTGCATGTAGGATGAATGACAACATGGCTCAGTATGATTTAGCAATAGCGAGACAAGACAGGTGTGTACTTGCAAAACATTCTTTCTGATTCAATACATGAATACATCCAATAATTTGTACACCTAGGTATGATACAACCGTTTCCTTCCTCCTATAATATAACAGGTCATCTCTGATAAGTGCTATACTGGCTGGTAAAATATACCCTAACAATACTGTTGTATGTTATATTCAGGTTGGTTTTCTTCTTCATCCATCATCCCAGGAAATACAATCATTATACCTAATTCCCTAATATATAATCAGTATACCTGATACATTCATAGTAAAACTAAAACCCTAAAGTTATATTAAATATATACAGCTGTAGGTTATTTTCAGGTGGGTTATACATGATACTATAAAATACAATCATTATACATGATATAGTCATAAGTTATATTCAGGTTGGAGTTATATGAGTCATAACAAGGACTGATAGGTTATATTTCAGGTTGGAGTTATATGAGTCCTAAAAAGGACTGATAGGTTATATTTCAGGTTGGTTTTCGTCTTCAGCAATCATATCAGGAATTACAATCATTAGATCTGATTCCATTAAATATAATCATTATACATGATACACATTAATTATATACAGGTGTAGGTATTATAAATGATACTAAAAAATACAATCATTATATATGATGTAGGCAAATTCTCCTACAAGTTTATAATAAGTTTACCTACCCTCTAAGATTAATACAAGGAGCCGCGGTAGCATAGTGGTTAGTGCACTGGCTTCCTAGCGCAGTGGTCTATGGTTCGATCCCCAGATGAGGCGGAAAATTTTTAGGCCACAAACGGCTCCTGGGTCGACCCAGCCCCAAATGGGTACCAGAGCTACTCTGGGAAGGTTAAGGCGGCCGGCGTGATGCCGACCACATCACCCCTCGTGTGCCGACGGTCAAGATAATATGGGCCTAACACCATATTCCCAATATGCCTCAATGGGCGTGTAACGGGTTCCTTTACCTTTTTTTTTTAAGATTAATACAAGCCAGAATTTAGACTCGACTAGTGAAGCAAGTCTGCCCGGGCATGCAGGTAAGCATAAATCAGTCTTGACAGCTTTCTCTTCCCCAGTCGGTCGGTCGAGCTGGCCTTCGTGTTTGTGTGTGTTTTTTGAATAAAACGCGCCCGTTTATATAGGTAGACGACGGTAAATTCTACTGCTTAAGGAACCCTTTTGATTGGTTCTCGGCGTTTTCGCCTTTTTAATTGCCGACGATTTCGTACTTTCCGTGACCGAGTTCCGAAATTTTAGGCGTAAGTTTTTCTGTCTTGGCGTGAACTTGACTTCGTGTAATTTATTCTGTCTCAGAGTCTGTTGAACGTGGATTTGCTGTGCATATTTGTATATCGACATAGTGTATTAACAAAGATGTGGGTTTACACCACGACAGTAATCACGAAGCTAGTCCAGCGTCTTCAAGACCCATCTGAATATGATGTCTAGCGTTAACAACAGGCCACTTATACCACACACTATGTTCCAGAGATAGTACCCTCAGTTGGTACCACCGACTAGTATTATGAAAGAAGAGAAACAAATACCTTCCTGAGTATTGGGTGTCCTGTCACACCCCCTTTTTCACTCCACCATCCCAGGTACCTCAGAACTTTACTCTCTCTGCGCATTTATAGTAATCCCAGTGAGCGGAAACCATTCATTACATTTATATTGAAAATCTTTACATTTGCACTGATTGAAGAGATCAATAATGTAATAAGTGTGTTGCTCAGTTCTGTTATCATCCACTCTCTGATTCATGCTATACAGAGCTTCTACAAGTCTTGCAGAAATTATGTGAGGACAGCAAACCATAAGTCAGAAAGATTTCAGGACCACCACTGGTGTAAGACAAGGTGATATCCTGTCACCTTATCTTTTCATACTCCTCATGGACGATGTCATCAAAGCATGTAAGGAGAGAACAAGAAAGTATTCAGTGGGGTACTGGAAGATGAGACCGGTCAGTATTTCAGAGCTGGCATTTGCTAATGATGTTGCCCGATTGCTAAATCAGAGGCACATCTCCAATCCAACCTGCAAGTCTTGAAGAAGAGCTGGAGAAGAGAGGGATGGTCAGCAGCTCTAAAACAAAATCCATAGTGATATCACGAGAAGAAAGAAGACAGCAGATTAAGCTGGGAGAACAGGTCCTGGAGCAGGTCGACCACTTTAAATACATCGGAGCTATTATAGACCGAAAGGGAGGCATCAAAGAAGAGTTGGCCACTCGAAAAGCAGTAGCTGGGAGACTTTTTCAGGCCATAAATCGAGGATTCCTCAGCAAGAGAGAGAGAGTAAGAAAACCAAGATGGCTGTATACCGCTCCACTTATGTCCCAGTCTTGACATATGGATGCGAGTCATGGACAAAGGCCTAAAATTCCCCCCCCCCCCCCCCCCGCCCAGCAGACCTAAGTAGAACAGTCCCAACTAAGATGGTTTGGCCATGTCTGCAGAATGGGAGAAAATCGGCTACCACGATAAGCATGGGAAACGAAGAGCCAGGGATCCAGAACCCCAGGACGACCCAGAGTCCGCTGGGAGGACAACATTAGACAATCTTTGAAGGACCGAGGACTAGAATGGAACCAGGCCAGGAAGAAGACAGCAGATAGGATAGTCTGACGCTCTCTCTTCCAAACCTCTTCACCTCACGTTAGAAGGGGAACGACTAAGTAAGTAAGGAAAGGTCAATAATGTAATAAGTATGTAGCTCAGTTCTATTATCATCCATTCTCTGCTCCATATTGATCTTGGGACTGCTTCTGCTTGTGGTTCTCTATGAGAAACCCGAACAAAGCAATCACCAGCTCTTGCAGTGGTGGTTCATGAAACCATCACTCTAAATGCTGAGGTTGCAAGCTTCATATGACTTGGATATCCACTAGAAATTTTCACATGTTAATAAATGTAAAATATAGAATTTTAAAATGTGCAACTCATCCTAAAATATCTTTAGGAATACTGATTCCTGGCTCAGAGAAATAGTTAAGGAAACATGTTTAAGATGCCTCATACACGCGGCCTGGAGTATTAGTTTACACTATGCTCCCACTCTGACTTTGTGTTCAGATTCCTAGGATTCCGTGTTAATGTAGGTAGAGTTTTCCTGAAATACATGTCCACAAGATGCTCAAACAAGTTCCGGTCCGATTAATGGAATTCTGATCCTATTCCTTACTCTGGCTAGCTGACTGTCTTCTTGACGAGGTGAATTTCACAGTGCTATACACCGGCAAAAGTGTCAGATTATTTTGCTACTTTCTTCCCATGCACGTGTTTGTTACTATCTGGCCAGGCTCCAATCATAAGTGTTGTTTATAACATCTAGAAGTGCCCAGCCAATTCAATCATACGTGGTATAATAACGTTCCTCGTGGAATTTTCCGTGTGACTCATACCTTTGTGAAATCCAAACGGTCAGTCTCCATATAAGGTAATGTAGTTTTCCGTCTAGGATTATCACATTTACAACTCACAATTTTCCTACATTTATTGCGGATCATATCTTCCCGGAAGCTATTAAAATATTTCTGTCGTCCAGGTGTGTGTCTGTAATAGATCACCATCTGGATAATTTACTTCCCTGTACCTGTGCAAACAAACATTCATCGTGTGGCCAGCTTGGTTGTATTCTGTCCAAGAGAGAAATTATGAAATTACAATAGCCAAATCAACGATAAACAACTCGCCGAGCGATCTACGTGTTAATCCGGCGCGTCCATGTTTGGTACACGAGAATTTTACCAACATGACTGGCGGTCAATATTGCATCACCTGTCTACTCTCTAAGCAGGGATGGTCAGGTAAAAAGACATGACGAATTATTACAGGAAGAAGTGTGATAAATCACTGGAAAATACCAAATAAAAGGTACGAAAATAGAACGCGAAGAGCACAAAATGAACTACGTGATGGCACAAAATATGACAAGTTTCGATGTCACTTTGTGACAGTACTTTAGTAGGTCAATAAAACTTGGACATTAAAAGCCGAAGAAGAACAACAAATACAGTGGAAACAAAAGGAACAAATAGTTTAAAATTTCAACTGTACATTTTTCGTTTGATATCATTTTACATTTTCATTCAAACCAAAAGTGTACAGCTGATAATTGGAAACTTTATTAATTTCTTTTAATTTTATTATTATTTTTTTTTTACGAAGTGTACAGGTAATAATGTTAACTTTATTAATTTTTTATCGTGCTATAAATAACTTACGCATAAAAAAAAAAAAGAAAATACTGCACTCAGAAAAATAAAGTATTAAAATATACGGATACAATATGTGATTATTACGGAATTATTTTGCCGTAAATTGTTGCGACAAAGGTCATAAAATCCATGTGATTTTGTTTTCATTAATGGTAAGTCAATGCCTTCAAATTATTTAATTGTGCCAAAAAAATAACTAACGGACCCTAGGTCTAGGTTGAACTTGCCAATCCTCACCAAAACGAGGCTTACTGTTATTTTAAAAAGATATAGATCCACATGTAAATAAAAAGAAGCATTATCCATGAAATTTCGAATGAATCCGATACTTTATACGGTTTAAATAATTGACTGTTCATGTTTTTGTTTGAATGAAAATCTAATAAATTTTGAGTTTTTAAAGCAATAACGCTAATGCGTAATTCAACAGTACACATTTTTCTGTGTGCAAATTAAAAAAAAAAATACGTAAGTTATTTTGTAGTGCAAAAAAAAAGTAAGACAGTTTCAAAATATATGGATACAATATGGGATTATTGCGGAACAATAAACCTTAAAACTGAAACAGCTGGGGTGTTTTATTTTAATGGCCAAGTTAAACTACCAGATCAAAGTATTTTTAGCCGTAATTTTTCGTGACAAGGGAAGTTCTCAACTCACTGGAACCAACTGGAATGCCACATCACAATTTATTTTAAAAAATCGGTGAACCGATAATATTACTGTTAAATTTTTATCAGCCTAAACTGTGTATTATTTACTAAGAACCTCATGCCAAACGTGATAGAAGCAACAATATGAACAGGTTGTGCCATAGGAGAAAGTGCTTTCATTCCACGCATACCTCTGATCCCCACTGACATGTACTTTGATTTTAAGCGACTGCAATATCCTGTGAGTCTTGCATTTGCAACGACAATAAACAAGACCCAGTGTCAGTCAGTTAAGATAGCAAACATTAGCTTAAAAAAAAGCTGCGCTTTTCACACAGGCAGCTAGCTATACGTTGCTTGCTCCACAATGGGCACACCAAGAAATTAATTAATTGTTGCCCCATACGGCAACACTAAACATATTATTTATTAAATAGCAAGGACAAATAAATTTAGACAATAACGATAAGCGAATATGTCACACTATATGTGCAATAAAATATATTAATTGTAACAAATGCGATTGAAAAAAATTATATATATATATATATATATATATATATATATATATATATATATATATATATATATATATATATATATATATATATATATATATATATATATATATATATATATATATATATATATATATATATATATATATATATATATATATATATATATATATGTTGGTTTGTTGGTACTTTATACAAATATTTAGGCCTTGAAATTTTTTCTTGAAACTACGTAGAGTTACTTTTTAGGTTCTCCTGGGTAAGGCCGTGAAGTTATTGTTGGCTAGTTTGTTTTTGTTTTGAAGAAAAAAGATACTAAAGTATTTTATTGTTTTTTTTAAATATAAACTGTAAGGCTGAATCAAACGAAATAAATTCATTCAAGAAGTCGGAATAATCAAAATGATGAAAACAGTATTTTATTTTTGCAATTAGTAAAGCAAGTCTTTACTGTTTTACAATGATATTTAAAATTATTTATTATACACTTATACTTTAACTTAAGTGGAAATTAGAAAAAAAAAGTTTAGTTCTGTGTAGCGTTTTTGTTTATTTTCTGGTATAAATTGTGTGGGATTAATAATGAAAAGCTGCTTTTAATTTAAGCTCAGATTAATAAACTGCATTCTTAGATGATAAACATTATACCCTGACCTTCAGGTCTTTTTATGTTTGGAAATGCGCTAAAATAATAAATACGCCCTAATATAACCGTTAGACCCTGTGTCTAGATGAAAGGAGCGTTTCTCACCAAAAGGAGGAGGACGTTTATTTAAAAGATAGTTATCAATATAGTTAGTAATCAAATTATTTCAAATATTAAACTGGTCCTTTTGAACTTGCGCCCTAATAAAACTGATGGACCCTGTGTCTAGGTTGAACTAAACGAGCTTCATCAAAACGAGGTCTGGAATGAATCAAAAATTTAACAATAACGATGCTCACAAATCTTTGGAGGCCCTCACCATTGCTTTTTCAATAGTTTTGCTGTAGTGGACTCTCCCAGAAAGATACAGATTAATATAAACAAACCTTCAACCATCACTAAATGCATGCCAATACAGACAATAATAACTATACTGTTCAAAAAAAGAAACGCAACATTTTTGCAGTGGTAATGGACACCAAATTTCAAACTTGTATCAACATTTTATTTTACGGAATTAATGTTTCAATCTTGGCATGACGAAACTTTCAGACTTTAACAATGAAATGATGTTTATTAAATTTGGTTTGGACTTTTACTCTTTGCGACTGAGGCCTCCGTTTCAGTAAGGTGTATGAACGACATCTACTTGACATGGATCCGATTAGCCGTTGGATCTGTTGTTGTGGGATGGCTGCCCACTCTTCCCGCAGTGCAAGAGACAACTGTCGGAGATTGGCTGGAGCCACGTCTCGCTGGCGGAGTCGTCTGTTGAGTTCATCCCATAAGTTTTCTATGGGGTTCATGTCTTATGACATGGCTGGCCACAGAATGGTCTGGACGTTGTTGTCAGCGAGGAACTGGGTGGTGAGTTGTGCCACATGAGGTCGAGCGTTATCCTGCTGAAAAATCGACCCTCGTGCAGCCAGAAGTGGAAGGACGTGAGGACGAAGAATTTCAGCGACGTATCGTTGGGCATTCAAGCGTCCTTCAATTTACACCAGGTAACTTCTTCCCATGAAGTTGATCGCCCCCCACATCAGTACACCTCCACCACCATGTGGAGGAGCCTCATCAACGCTGTTCTGGGCGTAGCGCTCATGGACTCTGCGGTAAACTCTTCTCCGTCTATCGTGTCGCTGGAGCACAAAAGATGATTCATCACTAAACCAAAACCCGTCTCCAGTCATTCCCAACGGTCCATTGACGATGCTGGTTCGCTCACTGCAGTCGGTTCTGGCGATGCCGGTCCGTAAGAACAGGACCTCTGTAGGGTCTTCTAGCCCAAAGACCAGAGTCGTGCAGCCGGTTCCTGACCGTTTGATCTGAAATTCGACGAGCTGCTGACATTGACTGGACTGGGAAGGACGCAGATGCAAGTCGATTCTTGAGGTGACGCAGCCGTATGAAGCGGTCTTCGGCAGGAGTTGTGAGTCTGGGTCTTCCACTGCGCGGCCGGTCTGCCACTGAGCCAGTTTCTTGAAATCGCCTCCAAAGGTGGCGACTAATGGTGGTTCTAACCACATTAAATTGTCTGGCCACTACACTTTGTGACTGTCCAGTCTATAAACGTACAATGATGATGAGTCGTTGTTCTGTAGTGAGATGAGCCATACTTGCGCATTGAATTTTCAACTGAATTTATTCGAGGAGCGACAATCTTTTATAGGCATTCAATAATATGGTCAGAGAGTTTTGTGTTTAGTAAGTTTCAAGGGATTCTCATGAACCTGTCATGAGTTATTGTCAAAAATGTTGTTTTGACCTTGACCTCTTTCATGACCTCACGAATCATGAGGTGAGTACAATTCAGGTAACCACGAGAAGTTAATGACCAGGTGGACACAGTCGATAGGTTGACTGATGTCCAATCAGCGAATATCTTTTATAAAAGTAACACCAAAAAAGTTGCGTTTCTTTTTTTGAACAGTATATAATGTAAAAAAACATAATCGAATGAAAAAAACATACACGGAACGAACACAATAAAATATATCACAGAAATAAATAAGGTTTTTTTTGCAAGTAACAATGTATATGTTTGACCGGGGCGTGCTAGGAAGAAAAGTAGTAAACACATTAAAAAAGGAAATGGTGGACCATTCTTTCCTGGTACGCCAGGTCGGACGGGATAAATATATCTTGTTAATTTGATTCTTGATAAAACTCAGAAGCGGAATGAAATTGCATTTTCTGCTGCATCATAAGAAATAACAGTATTTTGTATGGAATGCAGGTCAAAACATTCACTCGGTCATTATAGGAGTATTTTAATTTAACAGACGTCATTGTGTCTTGGATATACAAAGTGTGCTCTGACAATATGATGTAAACATTTAAAAATAAAATTTTACAAACCAACTGGCTTGCCTTTCCTATAGGTCTAATGCAGCAGACTTTCATAGAAACACGCAGATTGACATAAATAAACATCCAATGAATATAACAGATATGCAAGCATAGACTCAGCAGAGCTTCTGAACGACAAAGCAATCTGATTAATAACTAAAATATAAATACATCATCAAGAAGACTTATTACAGTGCTGCACATAGAATATACATAATCAAGAAGACTATTACAGTGCTGCACATAGAATATACATAATCAAGAAGACTATTACAGTGCTGCACATAGAATATACATAATCAAGAAGACTATTACAGTGCTGCACATAGAATATACATCATCAAGAAGACTATTACAGTGCTGCACATAGAATATACATCATCAAGAAGACTATTACAGTGCTGCACATAGAATATACATAATCAAGAAGAATAGTAAACACATAAAGGAAAAAAAAAAGGAAATGGTGGACTACTATTTCTTGTTGCGCCATGTCGAATGAGAAAATTTGTCTTATTAATATTTATCTTGAGAAAAAACAAAAAAACAACTAACAAACTTGGAAGCAGAATGAAATCGCTCTTCCGTTTGAACCCTCAAAAGTAACAATTTTTTGCGGCTTGCACACACACACACGCGCACGCGCACGCACGCACGCACCCACCCACGCACGCACGCACGCACGCACGCACACGCACGCACACACACTCACACACACACACAGATATATATATATATATATATATATATATATATATATATATATATATATATATATATATATATATATATATATATATATATATATATATATATATATATATATATATATATATACGAGGGGCGGTCGAAAAGTTTTGCACTTTACTAAGAAAGCGTTAAGACAGGCGGGATTGCTGTGTATCATTGTAAAGACACACTATTGGTTTAAATTTCCCGCGCGTACATGACGCGCGCGGGGTGCCGTGAGAAAGAGAAATTGGCGGGAAACTGGTTCAGTTTTGTATGAAGCGGTGTCATGGACAAAATGCGCCGGCTCATGCAGCTCATGGCTCCATCGTCCTTGCCCAGCAGTGCGGGTATGAAATCATGCCCCATCCACCATACTCACCGGACTTGGCACCGAGTGACTTCTTCCTGTTTCCAAACATGAAGAATCCGCTTCGTGGACGTTGTTTTTCTAATGACCAGGACTTGATTACTGAACTGGAGACGTGGTTCCGGGCCCAGACGGGGGTGTTCTACAATCAGGGCATCTGGAAGGTGAAGAAGAGATGGGAGAAGTGCATTACCTTGAGGGGCGAATACATAGAGAAGGACTAAAGTTCACACCAATTTCCAGGTACGTGCCTTGATTCCTTCATACTAAAGTGCAAAACTTTTCGACCACCCCTCGTATATATATATATATATATATATATATATATATATATATATATATATATATATATATATATATATATATATATATATATATATATATATATATATATATATATATATATATATATATATATATATATATATATATATATATATATATACAGGGTGTCCATAAAAGATTGTACACTTTTCAAAAAATGTATTCTCGGCCCCACGATGTTGTACGAGGATGCTTTCTATCACAAAAGTAAGATAATCTCTGCACGTTTTTAAGCATACCTTACACAGACTCAATATGTGCACCCTTCGTGATGCGACAGCTATCTAATCGACAGTCAATTTCTTCCCACACTAGAATCAGCATGTCTCATGTAACAGCAGTAACGGCTCCAATGATCCGCTCTCTCAGCTCCACCAAATCTTGAGGCAACGGTGGGAAAAAGACTCCGTCCTTTATGAAGCCCCACAAAAAGAAATCACATGGTATCATGTCTGAGGACCTCTGGGGCAATCTCAGCAACACTGCATCGTTAGGATCACTGCGACCGATCCACAGTTGTGGGAGATGTTCATTGAGGAACCCTCTCACTGCTCCATGGTAGTGGGGTGGCATACATTTTTGTGATAGGTATAGAGATTTATTTGGTCCCGTCTGAGTAGAGCAGAGGTTGGGTATATGAGAAAGAAAGGTGTTAGAATAGATTCCATGAGTGAAATAGATTAAGGTGAAGATCCGTCTCTGGAATGAGTGGTTTCTCTAGTCCAGCCTATCTATACGACTATCTTTAGAAGAAGACGATCTGTCACACTTCCATATAATGTTAATTATAAGTTATCTACACACACACACACACACACACACACACACACACACACACACACACACACACACACACACACACACACACACACACACACACACACACACACACACACAGTTATGTGACAACAAGAAACACAAACGTGAAAAACTATGGTAAATGGATATGGGTCTGACCAACACGCTAAATTAAGTTTTTGTTTAGTTTATTATCACTTAAACTTTACAACATCAAACATCTACAAATCAATATATTCATGTTTACAGACCTAGGAAAATAACCCCATAAGTGCCCTCCCCTCTGTTGAGAAAATATCCCACAGGAAGTTAATAGCCCAAAAGGTCAAAGATTAACACTAGGGTATAGAATAGACAGTATAGTAAAGAACAAAGTTTCTACTTAAGCAACCCAGTAAAAATAATCAGGTTAGCGAACTAAAAAAAAAAGAAGTGGGTACCATGAATGTAACAAAGGAAAATATTTCTCTCTCTCTCTGTCTTTCACTCTGTCATTCTGTCGCCAAACACACTTGCTTACCCAATACTTGGTGTAGGTATCCCTTGGAAAAACAATAACAATAGTATGATCCTATAGTGTCAGGGGGGTTGCCCAAATTTGGCCCCAGACCAGCCTTGGTATTTAGTAATAATTTCAAGGTAGTCGCCAAAATTGGTGAATTAACTTTTCCTGGAGGAGTCCTGTATCACCGCATATATTTATTAAAGCTAGACGTTCTTGGGACGTTCTCAGTTTTAAAAAAAGAAGAGAAAAATAGTTCCTGTATTGTCTAGCCTCTAGGTGCTACGACTGTTACGTTTAAAAAAAAAACTGATGATGATAAATCCTCTCGACTTTCTCTGGGATGAGTGCCGATTATGAAAACAGCGTTATCTCCTGGATAAAATTCACTTGGAAAAACGATTGTCAGTAGTCGAGAAAAATGTTATGTTTATTGCAGCAGCGGGCTGATAAATTGAATAAAACAATCTGGATATTTGTAAGTCCAGTTAGCTCAAGTTACAGTTAATATGCCTTGGGTAACTGAGAAAGGGCCCACAATTAGAGAAAACACGCTGGCCGCTGGTTTTGACCAAGCCTATATTGGGAAGAAAACAAAACATTTAAGCAAAATGACAGTCCTATTCTATCACGCGTAAAGAGTGATCTCCTATCCTCTCCATCCTATAATTAAATTAAAAAGGCACACGGTATTTTAAGCTTATGCTATCGCGCTTCGCTTAGCAAGTACGGATTTGGGTTTTAGGCATGCAGACCCCCCCCCCCCCCAATCCGACCCAGGAAAAACACGATGTCAGTTATAATTTAATTATGACTACGCCCTTAACAAATATCGCCTGTCATTACTAGCTAGTTGATTGTTAGCGTCTATCGTTTTAACACATGATATAAACACTAGTCATTTAAAGAAATTTACACACAAAGAAATGTCATGCACATACTACTCTGTCACTTTATCCGTCACTCTTAACATATACTTAAGTCAGCTAAAAATGGATGATGGATTTTACATTACTGAACCACGGGTAAGAGAATATCTGCGCGTTTGCTATTTCGCTATTCTTAACGCTCGGGAATAGCAGTGTATAAAATGGTAAAACATTTAACACATTTAATACTTAAGCACAACTTAAATTATTACCACAATCAGAAATTTAAATTCCCACGGGACAATTTAACACATTTAGCGAATAAAATGGTTCCTAGTCTAGCGTGATTAGATTTATTCAAAATTTCTGAGAGACTGATAACTGACTAGGAGAGAAGGCAAAATATATACAGATTTTGTGTAATTATCTCTAAAGGATGCAATACTTCACACCTTCTGGGTTGCGGGGAATTCAGAAATCTAAGCGTCCCGAGATGAAAGGTTTTGCTATTCGCTCTTCTGGCGTTTGCCGACGAACATCATACGACGTGAGCCGTACGAACGGGCCGTCTTAGATTGTCTCTCCCTGCCGTAGATCAAATAATTAAGTCCCCGTGAAAATGTAAACATCAAAGGTACGAGAATAATATTATCGCCCTTGTTTCTTCAAACAAACAAACCGTTTATTTCTACGCGCGTCTGTCTAATTGTCGATAATTGGCAAATCAGCTAGCGTGAGAACTCGGGTAAGCAAACGTGATTCGCTCGCCTGTTATCTGGCATGTTGTGAAAGTAGGTAACCAACTCGTTAGCGCAAGAAAGACAGGAAAAATAGGTGTGGCTACAAATTTATGAGTCAGACAAACTACGAAATTGCGTGGTTTTTTCGTAGCAACGTTAAATCACTAATTGGGGAAGCCATGTGGTCGGATTTCTGAGGATATATTTACATTTCCACGTCACATGGGGTGAAGCTCCATCTTGTTGGAAAACGAAATCCCGTGAGTCCTCTTCAAGCTGGGGCATCATCCAGTCGTCGAGCATGTCCAGGTACGAGAGTCCAGAACATTTTTTTCCGCAAAGAAAAATGGCCCGTAAAGCTTCCTTCTGGATATGGCACCAAAGACGTATAACTTTGGAGCATCTCTCTTTTGCTCAATGACTGCGTGAGGGTGTTCTGATCCCCATATCCGTACGTTGTGTCTGTTGACTCAGCCGCTGATGTGGAAGGTTGCCTCACCACTGAACACGAGCCTCTCCCCGAAATCATAATTCTCAAGCAATTTCTGCATGTTTTCGCTGTAGGCCGTGCGAAGTGCTTTGTCTGGTTCAGTGAGTTCCTGCACAAGTTGCAGCTTGTAAGCGTTCATTCTCAAACTCCTTATGAAGCACTTTCCATACCGTACTGCGGGGCATTTCCAACTCACGACTCGCCCTTCGAACCGACTTCATGGGGCTGTGCTGGAAGGCTTGCTGAACTCTATCCACTGCTTCCTCCGAACATGACGAGCGACCGGTGCTTTTGCCTTTGCACAGGCAACCTTCCTCCAGGGATTTCGTGTACCAACGCTTAATGGAATTTTATCAGGTGGATCAACCCCAAACTGTCGCAACAAATTGCTTTACTACTCTTCTGTCTACATTTCTGCCAAGAGTAATCTTGTGTAAAGAAAGACTCCATTGAAACATATAATACATACTCTTGAGTTCTGGCCACTGTTGCACCACTACTGCAAAGCAGAGGAGGCAATACCGTCACAGGGTTATATATATATATATATATATATATATATATATATATATATATATATATATATATATATATATATATATATATATATATATATATATATATATATTATCATGAATTATTGTGAAGCCTAAACCAAATAGCTACAGACTTTCATAAACGGGTGCTTGCGAAGAATAGAAGGATTGAAATGGTATGACAAAGTCACAAATGTGGAAATGATGACAAAAGCCAGACAAGTGCCAGTGAAACAAGGGAAGAAGACGCTGGTGAAGGATTAGACACACATTGGGGAAACCTGTTATAAGCATTACAAGGCAGTCCTTGTTCTGGAATCCTAAGGGAAAGAGAGGCAGAGGTAGACCAAAAAAGACATGGAGAAGAGAGTTGGATACAGAGGTGAAAATGATGAGGAAAACTTGGAAATACCTTGAGCGGATGGCACGGGACTTGGAATGTGTTTGTTGAGGGCTTGTGCTCCTTGGGGAGCAAAAGGGTATTGATTGATTGTGAAGCCGGTACAGTACGACATGATCCCGGTGATTCTATTGATTTTCTAGATGAATTTCCGAATCCGAAGAGTCTGCCTCTAAACTGTCTGTTTTGACACGTTTTGCCACTAAACTGGCATATTTATCATACTGCTTATGAAACTGGGTGCAATAAAGTTCTTTTGGACAGGAAACTTCATTGATATCGAAATAATCACTAGAAATAATAAGGGCACGCTAGCTTTCATTGCAAGCATCACATTAGAGCCAAGCGATAACAGCCTTCCTGTCAACCTGAGAAGCCGTCAGCTTCATGCGATGTCAGCGTTCGCCATAACAATCAACAAAGCTCACGGACACAAGTTTGATCATGTACACGAAGTACTCCGGAATCAGTCTTTGTCTATGGTTAACTTTATGTAGCGCTTATAAAACAAAGTAACTTGCGCAGTCTTAGAATAAATATTAAGGACACAGGCTGCAAAGGCAAAGTAATGAATAAAAAAAAAACAAATAAACACAGCATCATGGGCAAGAGCTCATGTCGTAGCATGGTTCGCCGGTGGGAAGAGGTAGAAGGGCAGCAGTGCCTTTTAAGCCAAAGTAGAAAACAAAATGATAAAACTAGGATTAATATACATTTTCATAATTTAAACTCTCTTTAACACTCTTCAGACCGGATATATAAAAAATCGTTCCAAACGAAACGATGACTTTTGAAGTAAGAAAAGCACATTTATTTTTTAACTTTGACTTCAAATCTATGTTTTATATTAAGAATACATGTTATAAATTATATTTGTGCTAAAAAAATATAAAGCTTTCACTTATTTTGACTTTGAAATTACACGCAGAAAAACGTAAACACCGAATTTGTCCGTCCGCCATTTTGGATTTTTTCCGATCAACTCGACTTAACAGGTCGTAAACAAAATGCAGTCTGAAAATGACTACAATGCATCTAATGATGTAGATTCCTGTTTTGATGATTATTCAGAGGACTTGGAAACGTCTGATGAGTTGGATGGCGAAAATACAGCTCAGAACAACTCAGATCACCAGCCATACATGTAAAGGTAATGTTACCTAGTTAACGAAATGACAGCTGATTTTGAAAAGTAGTAAAACAGTCGTTTTCGTGGGCTATTGTAGTCAGTATAGCTGCTTTCTGTTTGTTTTTGAAAAAAAAAGAAACAAATATTTCACCTTTCAAACAGTTAACAAAGAACTCATGGAACCAGGAAATAAATATAAAGTGGATCTGACGTAACTTCTGAATCAGCTGATTTTTCTGACCTCATTCGCCCTGTGTCTCTGCTTTAAAAAAATTATTATTTACATCATATGACTTTATGATTGACAGTATTCCTTTGTACGGAAAATGTAATGTGTGTCAATTTTCCTGTGTACACTAAACTGTAACTTTGAATTCTATTGTTGATCTGTAAAAATTAATTTTAAATTGTTCTTCTTGCAGATGTTTTGGTTATGATGGACTTGATGAAGGCCCACCTTCCAACCCTCCACCTTTTTGCCTGAGAGGGTTCCAGTCTGCAACTGTCAGAGGTAAGCACCAGAGAAAATACAAAGCAGTTTTTGAGACCCATTGACTTCTTCAAACTGTAATTTTATGAAAGAATATAAGAAAATGTATATAAGAAAAGGCTGTTTTCTTTTTGACAGTATATTAGAGACAAGCCAACAAAATGGGGGATGAAATTATGGGTTCTTGCTGATGCTGTTAGTGGATATACTTTGATGTTTATTTAGGTAGGATCACTGCAAACGGACCCTTTGGTTTAGCTTATACTGTAGTTAGTTATGAAAGTAGTGGTCAAGAGTGACCAGCCATTAACAAGTACAATGTTTTGAGAAAGACCAATAAATATTGGATAACTCTTTTTTTCATTTTCTGGATATTGCTATGGTAGATGCTTACATTTTATTTCAAGACTAGCAGAAAAAACACCCAGATGTGGAAGACCAGCTAGATATGGTCAGCTAGATTTTACAGAAGAACTAATCCGGAATTGGGGAACATAAGTTTGTATGATGCACTACTTCTCTTCAAAGCCACCAGTTTTTTCTCGGAACACCATGGACCCCAAGTTTACAGAGACAAAAAGACGTTGTAAGCTTTGATATCAGATTGTAAAGATTGAAAGAAAAATAAAAAGTTAAATGTAAAGTTTGTGATATTTTTTTAAAATGTTTTCATGCAGTAGGAATTGTCTGTCAGAATACCACAAGCCTTAGTAGGAAATATATAAAGATGTGTTGAGTCTTTATTATATCACCCTCATAACTGATTTTACTTATGTGTTAGTGATCATACAGTGTTTCACAAGAAATATGTCTACTGAAGTCATATTTCATTATTTTAGCTAAGATGTTGCAGCTACCTAAAATAACTGTAATGTATTCAGTGGAAGATTTAAAAAAAAATTTTATTTTTATTTTTGAAAAGCATAGTTATGTAACATTTCAAAAATTTGCATAATTTTATTATTTAATGTTGAATTGTTTTGGAAATGTAATATATAATGCAGAAATGGTCAGACTACAATAAAATATGACTGTTGTTAATTGTTCTGATAATACTTTATTTTTTTCTTCTTTGTGAAATATCATGTTTATAATGTTTGTGTAGTGCTGTTTTTGTAAGCAACGACATTGGAGAATTTTTCACAACAACTGTAGGAGTTCGCCAAGGATGTATCCTGTCACCAGTGCTCTTTAATATATATCTAGAACATATTATGCAGGAGGCTCTCTACGATTATAAATCAACCATATCGATTGGAGGCCGACCTCTGTGCAACCTACGTTTTGCTGATGATATTGATCTGATAGCTGGATCAGAATCAGAACTTCAAGACCTTACCTCTAGACTGGAGAAAGTAACAAGAACGTATGGGATGGAAATTAATATAGAAAAAAGCAAGATATTGGTGAATAGCCATAAGAAACATGTTCCGACCAACATTACGTTAAATGGGCAAAAGTTAGAAGAAGTTAACACCTTTAAATATCTCGGGTCCACTATATGTAGTGATGGAAGATCAATTAAAGAAATCAAGACAAGACTTGAGATGGCCTCAGCTGCCATGACAAGGTTGAATGTGATCTGGAAAAGTAACATCAGTTTTCCTGTGAAGATCAAATTATACAAATCACTTGTATTATCTATTCTCTTGTATGGGTGTGAGGGCTGGACACTCACTGCAGATACGGAGCGAAGGATTCAGGCTTTCGAGCATAAATGTTATAGAAGAATTTTGCGCATTTGCTATAAAGAGCACAAAACAATGTCTATGTTAGAGAGAAGATAAACACCTATGCAGGCCACCAAGAACCACTTTTGTCAATAGTGAAACGTCGAAAGCTTGCCTGGTTTGGGCATGTAACTCGTCATGACTCCCTTTCGAAAACGATCCTTCAGGGAACAGTCGAAGGTAAACGGAGAAGAGGAAGGCAGAGAAAATCCTGGGCTGATAACATCAAAGAATGGGCAGGACACGGTTTTTCCACACTTGTACGCATTGCTGAGGATAGAGAGCAGTGGAGGACCCTGTCTGCTGATGCTTCCACCATGGCACCCCTACGACCCATGACGGGTTACGGGCTGAGATGATGATGATGAATGTTTGTGTATTTTTCCTGTTGACTTTCCTTCAATTTTTTAAAACTCACATCAATGTAAATTTATACAATATTAATTTTACATCGACATATGGTAGTCTGTTCAATTACAAACATTTTGATGTATAACACTCTTGGGTAGACTTCAAATTATAATGTATCAAGGAACATTAGAAGTCAGATATGTCAGAGTATGAGAAAATGATACAAAATATCAGGTCTGAAGAGAGTTAATCCATATATGTATACACAATTTTCATAACAGAAAGCATCGCACTGTAAATTTAAGTAACTGCTTTACATAGCTGAGTATTATTTAAAGTTTCCTTGGCAAAAACCTTGGTTTAATAAACTTACACAACAGAAAGCAACGCTCTTCTTCTAAATTTAACGAAAAAGGATAAAAATATGACACATAGTTTGTAAGTTACGAACGTTGTCCCATGAGATAAGAATGAATGAAGTCCCTTGACATTAGAATGAATGGAGCGAATAAAAAAAACTCTCTGCTCCGCCTCCTTATGTCGTACCATGACGATATATAGCTTAAAACCTTCCCACAGAAAAGTCCAGTACGCTGGGGGAAACCGCATCAAAATCCGTTCAGCCGTTCATATATATATATATATATATACAAGGGGATTGACATAAGTCTTGGGCCTGACCATGAAGGAGTCACAGGAGGAAGATGAAACTTGGCACATTTAAAGTTCATCATATTTGCACTGAATGTGTGAAGTACGCGTTTGTTTCTTCAATGGGTTTTCCCGCTACAGTGCACGGCGCAATGTACCCTATTGACCGGATCTGCTGCTCCAAAGATTTGACAAAACAATGGAAAAGAAGGAGGCCAGAGCTGTGATAAAATTTCTGATGTTTCAGGGAAAAACACCTACAGAAATACACAGGGAGATGGAACCAGTGTTTTGTGATTCTTGTCCTTCATATACTTCGGTAAAAAACTGGTGTCAACAGTTTAAGTGCGGCCGCTCAAATGTTGCTGATCTGCCAAGATCTGGTAGACCAGACTCAGAGTGCAACGAGGAAAATGCAACAAGAGTGAAGAAAATCATTGACCAGGATCGACAAATGACAATTGTGGAGATAGCTAGTAGAATAAAACTAAATGGAAGAACAGTTTATAGAATTTTACACAACAGACTGAACATGAGAAAAGTGTGTGCACGCTGGGTTCCGCGACTGTTGACACGTGAACAGAAACAAACGAGGGTAAATTGCTGTCAACAGTTGCTCAAAAAAAGTCAGTCAAAAATTTTTTTTGAGACCAAGGTGACAGTAGATGAGACTTGGGTACACCGTTATGACCCCGAATCCAAAATTGCCAGCATGCAATGGAAAACCCCGGGCTCCCCAACACCTGTCAAGCCGAGAGCGCAGAAATCTGCAGGAAAAGTGATGCTGACTGTTTTTTGGGACGGCAAAGGTGTCCTTTTGAAAGATTATCTGCCTCGTGGCAACACAGTTAATGGACAGTACTATGCAGATCTTCTCACCAAACTAAGAAAGGTTGTGACCAGGAAACGAGGGATAACGCGCACTCAAAATCTTCCTTTGCTTCAAGACAACGCGCCCTCTCACAAAGCACGGCTTGTGCAGCTAGCAGCCAACGATTTAAATATTGAAATTCTTCCACACCCACCATATTCTCCAGATTTGGCTCCATCAGACTTTTTTCTATTCCCAAATCTTAAAAAACAGCTAAAAGGAAATCATTTTGACAACGATGAAGAGGTTATACTGGCATGTGATGACTGGTTTAGTTTGAAAAATAGGGTGTTCTACTCCCAAGGTCTTTTCAAGGTCAGGCAGAGATGGCAGAAGTGTGTCAATTCAGACGGTGGCTATATTGAAAAGGAATAAACCATATACAAAATTTCAGCTCTCTGTGACATGTCCTTCATGGTCAGGCCCAAGACTTATGTCAATCCCCTTGTATATATATATATATATATATATATATATATATATATATATATATATATATATATATATATATATATATATATATATATATATATATATATATATATATATATATATATATATATATGTGTGTAATCGAAAATCGAAAATTTTGTAAATCGGGATTCCTGACAAGAAAAGTTTGATTAATGCTCAGCTACGTTTGTGCTACAAGATTTGTGAATGTTTTAGAAGATTCCCGAACTCCGTTCATTCTTAAGGGACGTAAAAACGACGGTTATCACCCTTATCTGAGAAACTATAAAGTCATAAATTTTATCCTTTTTCGTTAAATTTAGAAGAAGTGCGTTGATTTCTGTTATGTAAGTTTTCTAAATCACGATTCCTGACAAGCAAAGTTTGAATAATACCTAGTTGTGTGGAGTTTTTACTAAAATATACAGTGCGTTGCTTTCTATTATGCAAATTTTCTTCATAAGGATTCCTAAACAATGTTTAATTTTAAAATGTGCCACGGGAATAGCGCTCCTGCTTTATATTTTATTCTGCAAAAATGGTTTTGTTGTTAGAAGAATAGCACATCTATTTTTGCGGGACAATAATACTTTACTTTTTTAGTACTATTCTCCTTCCTTTTTATGTTTAAGTATGCAAGAGAAACTACGCGTGTGTGGTTTTATATGTAATGTATCCAATTATAGATGAAAGGGCATTAGTACTGTACATACATACATCTGAATACATAAGAGCGTGTGTGTAGAGCTACGTATGTGTATGAATGGAAATGCATGAATGTGCGTGTTTGTATAAGTCAGCTATGTAGAGTTGTTCACGATACAGCTCTAAGAATACATTGTTAGTTGCTTATCCTTTACAGGACGTGGCAATCAACTCCAGCTTTTATTGGCTGTTTGTGATTTTTCTAGGCAATATTTACGTTCAGTAGTTTGCCATTGCTTTCTGAACGGTACGGCGCTTATACCATTGTTAAAAATCGACACAAAGCGATCTGCTACCAAACCGCCTGCAGCAGGTTTCGAACCTGGTATATCTGGATTATGAAACTGCGTTCATATCCATTAGGCCACAGAATACATTACATTCACTAAATTTGCCCCTATAATCGTTTTGATGTGTGTGCGATAGGTTACATTATTTAAAAAAAGAATTTTTTTCCAACTTGAAATAATCCTTATGTCTTACACAGACAGTTAGACAGACAGACAGACAGATAGACAGACAGACAGACAGACAGACAGACAGACATATAGACATACAGATAGATAGATAGAAATGATAGATAGATAGATAGATAGATAGATAGATAGATAGATAGATAGATAGATAGATAGATAGATAGATAGATAGATAGATAGATAGATAGATAGATAGATAGATTGTGCCATGGGTCGCCTCCTGCTACCCTTACATTCCTGGCCGCCAATGCTGCATGCAAAGACCGCTTCAATGCCCTGAACAGATGGTTTGCTATAAAATTCTACTCGCTCATTTCTCGCCAGACTACGGAATGCCTTTCTGAAAATTTTAGTCTGATGTACAAATACATCAACACCTCCATCATCCGGTGTAATAAATCCCCATCCTTTATCGACATTATACCACTTACAAAATCCTAGCCGCCTTTTTGGTGCATCTGTGTTTTTACTTACCTCTAAATCATTGCGATCATTATCAACTGCCTGATTCTCATCTACAGGAAGGTCTAGTTTTGGTTCCAGTTGATCCTCACCTTAATTCTGCTTTAGGTTTTCACGCCGTTGGCACTGTTTCCTTCTTCTTCGCGTCTCCTTTTGTGCTGGCAAACTGGTCTGTGATAGCTGTGCTAGCTGGGACTTTAGACTAGCTACTTTTGATTTGAGTGCCTCCTCTTCATTGTAGGCTTCTGCACTGGCTATCTGCACTAGCGTATCAGGCTCTTTGCCTTCCCAGAAAACAGCATAGTCCCTTACTTCCCTAAATGAGACACCCGGATTTTCTAGGTCATATTTCTTCACAAATGACTTACTCAGATCATCTCTCAGCTGGGCAACAAAATGAACCATGAGAACGGATGGGTCCGCAGGAGCCAAGCGTTTCTTCACCCACGTTTCATTCATTCTCAGAAATAATTCATGCAACAGATGAGAGGATTCCGTTACTGATAAGCTAGACCCCTGTCTCATGTCATAGACACCACTAGTCATCTCATTGAGTAGTTGTCGTTCACTGTAGACTTCTTCCACTATTTCGAGTAACTTCTCAGGGCTGGCCTTGGCTCCGCCACGTATCCGTATTTCCCTAGAGACCACTGGTGTAACGTTATTTCACACAATGTCTAACGTATCTTCTACAGTTAAGGAACCTACCTTTCATGCAGCTTCACAAACTCTTCCTAAGTGGGGCCTGGCATTTCACCAAATCGTCTTACCTCCGGCACTGTTGTGTAAATCACCTTCACATGCGCATTGTTCTGGCTCGTTCCTGGTGTGAGGATTTTTTCCCGGGAGTCACCTCCAGGTGTCGAGGTGCTCCCAGGCTCTGACCGGCATGTTGCGTCTGCGCATTGAGTTGACATCACTGCTCTAGCCCTAATCTAGCAAAATACAATGCAAAAACAGATGGAAAGAAAACACTTATTATAATATTACAATAAATAATAGAAAGTGTCTCTTATTTTTTTTGCTTGCTCTTGTCTTCTCTTCGCTGTTGTGGCCTGTAGCAGTTTCAGGTCTGCTTGGTGATACGATTGAGTCCCTGGCTGGATGTCAATCGTGGTAGGTCGGCTACTGGTTTGGCAAAATAACACTGGCGTAGCAATAGTGTTCCTGTTTGTTGTTATGGAGTATCATTAGCAAGGATACTGTTGCAGGAAAACTGATATAATTGCAAACGGCTGGTCCCTGGCTTGATAAGATATTCAATGGATGTACGGTGGTATGATTCTTCTCTGGGCCTGCGTTGGTGCAACTCTTCACCTGGCCTACGTTGGTGCGACTCTTCAATGGGCCTATGATGCTTCGAATCTTCATGCGGCGGTAAGATTCTTTGCTGAGCCTATGGTGGTGCGAATCTTCACTGGGGAGAAGTACTGGGCAGATGTGCTGCTCCGTCTGTGCTGGGTGTTGTAATACTCTTGCAAGGTTTAGCTCAGGTATCCTTGGTGCTCACTGGTTGTAGTGCTCTCATGCAACATTGAACATTCCTCGTATGACTCTATACTACCCTGTCTGTCAGTATCCTGCCGACGTCGCCATTTGTGACAGTGCGAAAACGATGAGTGAAGGAGCATAAGAAGTCGTGTGTAATGTTGTCGTCACTCTCTCTGGCCTACTTTCACACACGTTCCGCAGTCACACAAAAACTCTCTTGATGACAGAGGTCCCACTTTTATTAATGAAACCCTATCAGGTAGCATATGAACCATACAGAAAACAATGTTGTCCACAAGTTTACTTTGAAGGCAATTCCTAAGCAACACCGTATAACCAAGCTATTAGGTATTCTCTACGTAACACCATATAACCCAACACAGAGTGCTGGACTCTCTCTATGTCGTCAGTTCTCTTACCACAGACGCAACATATGCGTATCAAATCCTCTACCTCACTGGTGTATCGTACCGAGGATGCGTACCACACATGAAGACAATATAGTTTCTTTTCAACTCTGACTCGATTCTCTCAATGTTTCAGTTTAAATCTATATATCCACTCCTGTACCACATGATAGCCACGTCAAAATGTCAGGCAAAGCTCCGCCAATCTCTCTAGGGAGCAAATCAGGGGTCCTATGCTCAGTTTGGATGACATGAGATCTCATCTTAGTAAAGAGTATCTACCTAACTCAAGGTCCGCCCACTAATGGTTACATTCCAACGATATCTCTTGCCTGGAGCCACACCACTTACGGTTTCGTGCTCTACAAGGTGTTTTCCTCTGGTGTCAGACAGCGCCGAGATGTCTAAAATTAAGGGCCGTCTCTCATTACATCTTCTACGTCTCACATGTTTTAAAGATGGTGTCACAGGTTTCTGGGAACTGTCATCATATCAGAATCCTGGTAAACGGCAACAGTTCACCACCATTACATGTCACAGCGCCTCCGTTTCGTCACTAGACCTCCAACCTCACATGTCACAGCGTCTTTCAATATGTCTCTGTCACCTTGTTGGCCCGTGTTTTGTAGTGATTGTATAGTGGTTAATTTATTGGTGGACAGTGGTGGGTGAATGGAGAATTCAATTTTAACAACATCAACATGTTGGACCAATGAATCAAAAATTAAGACCCCAATAGAGTCACACAGTGAAGACACAGTCTCTCTAAAAGTTAACAGTTCATTATTTAGTTCCAGTTCAAGTTTTAGGTTGCTTCAGAATCTGACCTGTTCTTTCACACCATTAGACATCATTCCTTATGTAGGGTTCTCCCCTCCTGAGATCCTTTGGATAGGCTTTCGTCTTAACCATTGTTTGACATACAGGTCACCTTTTTCATTCCTTCTTTCTTTGTCTAACGCTCTTCATCAATAACGGACTTACTCCTTCTATTCGTTTCTTGGTTGTTCAAGATGTTGTACTTCATGTTTGTGGGCCAGGTGGCCATAATAGGTTTAATTGTCATCTGAGTTGTTCCTCAGTTCTTTCATTTTCTTGGTCTTTTCTTCTTGACTAGATGGGACGGCCTTCTGGTTCGTTCTTTATCTTGTAACCTTGTTAGTGTGTCTCTGTGCGTGTCGTCATCGTTGTTCCCTATGACGTGGTTGGTCTCTCGAATCCTTCGCCTGTTCGCAACCCGCATCGAGAATACTTCTTCCCTCCTTATAGTCGGTCCCTTATTCCTTTTTATTTCGTCATATCGACCCGTATGTCACTGCTCCTGTGACATATACACCCCAAGGTCCATCAAGAAAAAAAAAATGATGTCTAAAGCATCATTCTTCTCCAGCTCTATCTCTCACAGATCCCTAACATTCCCCTTCCTACTACTACCCATAACGAACTATAATAAACTAATTATTTACAAACACTAATACATAAGCAATAACATAATTAACTTCCTAATTATCAATTTAACCTATAATTTACAATAAGTTTACCTTCTCAATTTAATATACAACAATTGCTACTCACTTTAGCTCTGCCCTCACCCTACACTCGTCTCTCGCCACGACCACAACTCTGCCCCTCAACTTATACTCATTTCTCTTAACGACTTGTATTCCCATTAAGGAACACAACTCTCACCGGTCCCTCCTTTTGTCTTGCTCCTTACTTCTATGGTCCTCCTCCTGTCATTCCGCCACTGCATCTATGTTTTCACCCCTTGCTCTGCGGTATGTGCATTATCGTTTTCCCCAACTCAGCTCACACAAGTCAGTTTGGACCCTATTTATGCCCTTATACAAGAATTAGCTATCGCCCCATCTTGTACTTATAACTGCCATAAGCAGTTCTCAATATTCTCTCATTCCTCTTTCCTTTTTTAATCCTGCCCGCTATCTCATTTCGTTCTCTATACTCCTCTCACAATTTTACTTTACACCCTGGGTTTCGGAGAAGCCTATCTCCTCATAAGTCTCTACAAGACCTCAGCAATCGCCGCAACATCTCTGTTTTCCACACTACCACTTAATCTCGTTCCCTCTCTGGAACTATCTCTCCTAATTTTACCTTGCACCCTGGGTTTGTCACTCCTCTGTGACTTCTCAGTTTTCTCATGATTATCTCAACCATTCTTTTATGCTCGCCTTTTCTCATGGCCCTTCAGACCTTAGCGTCTGATCTCTCAACCCACTCTTAATTTCGCCATTTCCTATGGCCTCTTCTTCTTCGCATTCTATCCTCGTCATTTTTCATGACCCTTACATTAACTTAATTAACATCATTCTCAACCTTTTTCATCATTACTGTCTCTCTACTTCTCTTACTCATAAATCCATTATTTTCGCCACATTGACCTCCTTGTCCCTATCTCTTTCCCACGAAATCTGTTTAGCAACTTCTATATTTGCTTCCTTCTTTATTCCTTTTCTGACTTCGATCACGATTTGCTTGCTCTATCCTTCTCTGTCGTCTCTTCATGTTTTCGTCATTTAACATTTTCGTCAGAACCATATCTATTTTGTCTCTTGTTTCTGAAAAGTGTGTATGATACCTGTCCTCTAGCAATCTCCACACCATGCTTCTTGATAAGTTAAAATCAGGCCGTCCTATGATGGTTTCTATCACCTTCTTTAGCTCCCCTATGTTTGGTTCACCCACCTTGACGATTTTCTTCATCTTCTCAAAAGCACTGTTAGCTCTCTGTACTCCCTTCTCTACTTCCCGCTCTCTATTCTTTTTCTGGATGTATGGGCAATGTGCGAACCTCTAACCTTATTCTCCTTTCCTTGCCTCGTCTCCGACGGGTTTCCATCTCTTCTTTGATCAACTGTGATCCCTTCTTTCTCCACGTCCTCGTTCTTCTCTTCCTTATCCGCCAGAAATCTCTTCTTATATTCCATCAACGGAATATCGTTCTCACTCTCCCAATCATCGTTCAGAAATCTCTTCTTATATTCCATCAACGGAATATCGTCCTCACTCTCCCAATCATCGGTCAGAAATCTCTTCTTATATTCCATCAACGGGATATCATCCTCACTCTCCCAGTTACTTTCTTCATCTGTTAGTCCCTCTCCTTCTTCTGATTGCTCCGTATTCCTCATTATAATTGATTTACATCTTCTTCCATCAAACTCCCTATCACTATTTTGGTGCTCTATACTTCCCTTTCTCTTTTCTATTTCTGAATTTGTTTTTACTTCGTTCCTACCCAATTCCATTACTACTCTAGCATTAAGTTACTAAAAGGGTCTTCCACCCTCGAATCGTCTCCTGGATTCTCTTCTTCATTACTAATATCCGGAGTCGTTACAAGTGTGGCTCTCCTTCCTTGCTTTTCTCTCCCTCCCGCACTGGTTTTTTCAATACATGTTCTATGGTCATCCCTTCGTAGTTGTTGAACGTGAGCCTTGGTTGTATGATTCAATTTATCATTCCATATCCTATAATTAATTAATGTTGTCCTCTCCAGAATAACATAACCTTTTATCCAATGGTTATCAAACTTAGTGGGCGTACATGCTTCCTGTAATAAACGCTATCGCCTGGTTGAAATTCTTGTAACTTAGCCTTTTTATCCGCATAACGTTTTTGCCTCTCAAACTCCTTCATTAAATGTTTTGTCACAAATTTATACGCCTTATGTTTCTCCTGTAATATAATCTCGGTGAAATCTTCTCCGTAATATCGTTTCCTGTTCTTAAGTATCTGCTCGATAGGAAAGGTGGGATCTCGCCTGTACAACAGATAGAACGGAGACATCCCCCTACTCTCATTTATATTGAACCTAACTGCTTCCATGGCTTGTGTCAAAAATAAATCCCAGTTCTCGGTACTCCCTTGACTTATTTTACTGATGACATCATTTATGGTGCCATGCATGCGTTCATTCATTCCATTTCCCTGAGGTCTATAGTAATTAGTGGTAATATGTTTTATGCCTAGTTTTTTAACGTCCCTTGAAATGGATTTCCTAAAAATGCCCTTCCATTATCTGTAAGAATGACTTTCGGACAGCCATGTCTCGGAATAACCTCTGTAACTAAGATCCGAGTAATCGTAAGTGAAGTCCCATCTTTAACAGCAAAACTCTCTGGCCAACCGGTATAACAGTCCAAGAAGTGTAGTATCATGGAATTTCCCTCGGCTGTTCGCGGATACAGGCCAGATAAATCTATACTAATTTTCTGTATCGGATAATGAGGTCTATCCATTTCCTGAAGTGGACATTTGATGGGTTTCATTTTCCTCAACTTGCAGATCTCACAATTTCCCACATGTTCCGTTACAATTTTATTCATACCTGGCCAGAAATATCTTCGCTTAATAATGTCCAACGTTTTATCTCTACCGACATGTCCGTTGTCATCATGATATTGATTCAAGACCATTTTTATCAACTGTTGTGGAATATATTTCCGCCACCTATTTTCATAGTCCTTCCCTGCATAATACACTTGTCCGTCCTCTGGCCATATAAAGAAGTTTTCTACTTCCTCAGGATTCTTTAACAATTTCGTCTTTATTTCCTTAAGTTTCATGTCCTTGTCCTGTTCCGCTACCATGTCAAATCCTTCCTGCTCATGGTTTAACTCTTCTTCTCCCCTTTGATTCGATCCCTTTATCATCGTTGGCTTCTTTTTATTCCACTTCCTCTTTACAGCACTTATTTGCAAGAATTTATCGCTAATATCCTCATTTATCCATTCAGCGTCCCTAACTACTTCTCCTTCAACTGGTGCGTAACTATATCTAGATAATAGATCTGCGCAAGTGTTCTTTTTTCCGGCTATGTGTTCAATCTTTAGATTGTACTCTTGTAAATTCAAAGCCCATGTCTGCAACTTCCTAGAGTTTTCTTTCTGCTTTGTCAGCCACGTCACCAATGGCTTGTGGTCAGTGCGTACAGGAAATTCCATTCCCCGTAGGTAATAATCTAATTTCTGTACCGAATAATATATAGCATAGGCCTCTTTTTTCCGTGGTTCCCCAATTCTTTTGAGACTGGCTTAATTTGTGCGACAAGAATACAATAGGTTTTTCGTTGTTTATATACGGCAAGATGTCGTCTTCCCCTGGTTTATTCATTTGCACTAGACACGCTCCAATTGTCGTGTCGGATGCATCCGTATACAGAATCATCTTCCCTTTCAGGTCTGGGCGCACCAAATATGGGATTTCCGTTAATGCTCTTTTCAATTTCTCTAACGCCTCCTGACACTTATCCGTCCAATTAAAACGAACATTTTTCCTAGTCAGGTCGGTCAAGGGTTCGGCTATTTCCAAAAAAATTGCAATATGTTTCCTAAAATATGCGAATGCTCCCAACACCCCACGCGTTTCCCTAACATTTTTAGGCGGAGGTATCTCACAAATTGCCTGTACTTTTTCATCGACCGGTCTCGTACCGTTTTTATCAATGATAAATCCTAAATAGCGTATCTCCCTCTTAAAAAATTCACACTTTTCTAATTGCAATTTTATGTTATGTTGTCTCAACCTTTCTAACACCCGTTCCACATGTTCTAAGTGATCTTCTTCTGATCCTGCCGTATGGATTAATATGTCATCACTGTAGGCCATGGCATATCCTTGCATCCCTTGTAACACTTCATCTATTAATCCCATATATGTAGCCGGACTCCCCTTTAATCCGAAAGGCATAACTCGCCAAGCAAAACTGCCCATGTGAGTACAAAAGGTACTCTTCTTTTTTGCGTCATTAGACATGGGTATACTCCAGAATCCAGATCTGGCATCTAGGGAAGTAAACCATTTCGAACCGCCCAGTGTACCCAATATGTCATCTATTCTGGGCAGAGGATATGTCACCGCCTTTGTGACTCTATTCAACGCCCTGTAGTCACAATAGAAACGAAATGTCCCATCTTTTTTTTTACTAGCACCACTGGCGAGGACTACTCCGATTGGGACCTTTCTATAATTCCTGCCCTCAACATGTACTCAATAGCTCTTTCGATAACTGTCCTACTTCTGATGGGTGTACGGTAGGGTCTGGAACGCACCGGTGGTTGTTGTTGATCTATCTCAATCTCCATAACAACCGTCTGGGTCTGCGTCACTTCTGTATCGGACAACGCGAAGATGTCCTGATGTTTTAACACAAATTTTTCCAGCAATACTCTATGTTCTTCCTCTGCCTTTAATTTCTTCCGCAATTCTTCCACTCTGGCGCTAGACAGAACTTTAATCGGGCGTTGTTCTTCCCTTTGCCTTCTCCAGGAATTGCCGGCGTCGGTCGTATCCTTCTTATTTTTCATCTCTAACTGATTTTGTTTAATCGGGTTGTTAGCTTTTTGATTCCGCCCATAAGAGGTATCTCTCCATCCATTTCGGTTTCCGTAATTTCTTTGCTTACTGTTATCCTCCATTATGGCAATTAATCTAGTGTTTCGTGTCCCTTTATTCTCTACTCTTCTTCTATTTCTAACACCTCCACGGTGGTATGTGGTCTGAAATATAGATTCAATTTCACCCTTCCTTGTACATAACTTATAGTGTGAGGAGGCAACACTATTGGTTTACCTAACCTTACCAAAGTGGCGATTTGTATATCGTTATCCATAGGCACAGAGCTTTTTCCTATCTCCATAAGATTTTTTAAATAATCTAATCGTACTCCAAATTTACTTAGAAAATCCCTGCCCAATATGATATTTCGATAGATGCCTTGAACTACATGAAACCGATGTCCAATAACTTCGTTTCCTAATTTGAACTTCAGTTCGATCTCCCCAATAACTCGTAATGCCTCCCTCGATACTGATTCTAGTTTTACGTTACTGCTCCTCAGTTTCACTCTACTTTCAATGGTTTTGTAGAATTCTTCTCTTATAATTGAATAGCAAGCCCCACTATCTATAAGTGCACGATACTTCTGTCTTCCTACTCTAATCAAACATGAACTTGGATCATCATTTATTTTTTTAACCCCCTTGTACAACTTTCCTTTTAAAACCTTTTGTCTTCTCTACTTGATCAATACTGGTTCGCACAATCTTGCTAATGCTAGCCCTCTTTGTATCCCAGTCTCTATTTCTATTTCTAAGGTGAGGCCTTAGTGGTTGTATTTTTTTCACTCAGTCCCGCCTCTCGCACTGAGTGGAACTTAAGTTTCCCTGCTGTCTTGCTCTACTCCTCTCAATATGAGTATTACCTCTATTGGTTCCTGTTTGGCCTATGTTCATTTGTCTATATCGTCCTTCACTTTTCGGTGGAGCATAGTTTTCCCGATGAGTCCGCGGAGGTCCTCTCAAGGCAACTTCCCCCATTCTCCGTCTAACCAATCTTCCCCTCTCCTCATGTCCCCATCTATCTACTCTAGGCGGAATATTTTCTCTACTGAAGTCCAATTCTGGATTTTTACCTCTGTATGTAGACCTGTGGTCATACTCTTCATCCACAACTCCTCCACGTCGGCACTCAATACCTCTTGAGACTTGTCTGAACCCCACAGGTGCATCTCTCTCACTTGTATTCCTGTGATTTATGTCTTCCCTCAACCCATCTCGTCGTCCGGTATGACTCTCCATTCTTCGCTTCGTACACACAGCTGCTAAATGTCCCTTGGCATTACACAAATAACATCGTTTTTCTTCTGCCATCTGTATGATTCCCCTCCCGGGTTCCCTGCCATTGCCATCTCCGTACTGCCTGCTCTGGTGGCCAAGATAATCCCTTCCTTTTGGTCCATCGCTAACTGCCTGTCCAGTCCACTTAGCTTCATTTCCTTTCCAATTCCTTTCTTCATGGTTGTTCCCTGATCTTAGCTGGAACCTTTTCATCAAATTTTCTTCCGACAAGGCCAATTGTATGGCATCATTTAAAGTTCTGGGATTCTTTCTTAAGAGAAGTAGACTCATTCCGTCCTTATGTAATGCATCAATAAACATTCCAACCAACTGACCCTCAATTTCCGGACTTCGTATATCCTGTTCTCTAAAAACCTCTTCTGCCAGATTTTTCAATCTGTCACTGAACAACTGGACTGATTCTCCCGTCTCCTGCTTTACTCGCCTTAGCAGTCCCCATAGATAATGTTGGTCTACAGACTCCCCGTAAATGGTTAACAATCCCCTCTTCAGCTCCTCCCACGTTTCCTGAGGTTCCTCCTCAAACCTTCTTCTCAAATAATCATTCACTAAATCATCACTAGTTAGAAACGCCAATCTTTTCTTTTCTTCTTCGGTTGCCCCTATGGAGTAAGCATATCTCTCTATTTTTGCGATCCACTTTTTACAACTTCCCGCTTCTCCTCTATAGGTCTCGATGCTTTGGCGTAAACTAGTCTGCCTGTTTTCAATACTCCACCTTTCCAAGGCATTTATAACATGTAATAAGGCTACCGTATTTGGATCCAATCTTTGTTCTTCCGCCATTTTCTAAAACATATCCCTTACTCTCCTTATTCTTAGTCGACAATCCTATTTACTAATACCTTCTTATCCCACCATTACGTATTATTTACTGTGAACAAGCAAAATATAATATCTCACATAAGTGAACTATTTTTACATTAATTAATGTAACTAAATTATAGTTAACTTGTGCAGTCCTTGAGTTAAGCCCTTGCTGCATGAATTTACTTCTTCGAATTCTGGAATCTTGGTTTACTGTCAGAATTTCTCACGGTCCCGAAATTTAAAATTTGATTGTAGACAAGGTTCACGTTTCTGGAAGCTTTCGATTGTAGACAAGGTTTACATGTCTGGAATCTTTTGATTGTAGACAAGGTTTTCGTTTCTGGAATCTTTGATTGTAGACAAGGTTCACGTCTCTGGAATCTTTTGATTGTAGACAAGGTTTTCGTTTCTGGAATCCTTGTTACCAACACACATGTCACAGGTGCTGGCTATCTCAACCCGAAGAAATCTCTGTGATTCGCAATCCACTTCACCGGACCCACTTCACAGCAACCAAACAATGCTACCTCATCAGGGCACTGCGTGATTTAAATATGCCGCAGAAATCCCAGCAAGTTCAGAATCCCGAACCAACTGCAACCACTTCACAGCAACACCACCTTTTCAGGGCGTCCTGGGAACTGTCTTTTTATATCAGCAGAAATCCCGGACTGATCATAATTTAACTGCTTCCCTTGTTGGTCCGTGGTTTGATGTAATCCGCAATCCTTTTCGCGGCACCACTTCACCACCACCACATGTCACAGGTTTCTGGGAACTGTCATCATATCAGAATCCTGGTAAACGGCAACAGTTCACCACCATTACATGTCACAGCGCCTCCGTTTCGTCACTAGACCTCCAACCTCACATGTCACAGCGTCTTTCAATGTCTCTGTCACTTTATTGGCCCGTGTTTTGTAGTGATCGTATAGTGGTTAATTTATTGGTGGACAGTGGTGGGTGAATGGAGAATTCAATTTTAACAACATCAACATGTTGGACCAATGAATCAAAAATTAAGACCCCAGTAGAGTCACACAGTGAAGACACAGTCTCTCTAAAAGTTAACAGTTCTTTATTTAGTTCCAGTTCAAGTTTTAGGTTGCTTCAGAATCTGACCTGTTCTTTCACACCATTAGACATCATTCACTATGTAGGGTTCTCCCCTCCCGAGATCCTTTGGATAGGCGTTCGTCTTAACCATTGTTTGACATACAGGTCACCTTTTTTCCTTCCTTCTTTCTTTGTCTAACGCTCTTCATCAATAACGGAATTACCCCTTCTATTCGTTTCTTGGTTGTTCAAGATGTTGTACTTCATGTTTGTGGGCCAGGCGGCCATAATAGGTTTAATTGTCGTCTGGGTTGTTCCTCAGTTCTTTCATTTTCTTGGTCTTTTCTTCTTGACTAGATGGGACGGCCTTCTGGTTCGTTCTTCATCTTGTAACCTTGTTAGTGTGTCTCTGTGTGTGTCGTCATCGTTGTTCCCTATGACGTGGTTGGTCTCTTGAATCCTTCGCCTTTTCGCAACCCGCATCGAGAGTATTTCTTCCCTCCTTATAGTCGGTCCCTTATTCCTTTTTATTTCGTCATATCGACCCGTATGTCACTTCTCCTGTGACAATGGAAACGGTGTGTTTCATTTAGATTGCCCACTCCAGTGTGAGAATACCACAAGAGCGCAAATATACACCATAGACCAGATCATAAATTAATTACCCAGTCTAAAATTACATCCTTCTGGCCACACGGTCACGTATATATATATATATATAACACTCTTTACCGATGATCATTTTCCACGTGCATTGAAATTCAACTCACTTTTTCATCTTTTGAACTAGTGGGGCGTGTTGCAAAAACCCCGAGTTTTTGCAGCAACAATGGCAATTTTCACGTGTGGGTTAAAGTGACCCAGTTTTTGGACATTTAAAAAAAATTAACCTAGTGCACCGGAAATGTATACACATTTCTCTGAGCTCAGTTTTAATGACATTTTACTTGTCTTTACAGTTTGCCAATCAATTATATAAAACTTGTCTAAACTGAATGGTGGCCCTTAACTTTTGTCCAGTAGTACAGTATAACAGTATATATATATATATATATATATATATATATATCACGGCTGTTTGTGCCTTATACCAGAGCGCTCTTTTAGTTTCGAGACCGGAATTCTGACATCGGGTAATAATCTTCATGTGCACCGTAAATGATTGCTGGGGGTTTTGGCAGGGAAAATCAGCTGATGTGTGTGTAAAATCAGTAATTATATAAATCATTACACACCCGTTCTGGATAAACACAGTGTGGTAAAGTGGGATGATATCAATATTTATAGGGGACTTAGTGTACTGACTGAGATCAGCTGTGAAGGTATCTGTATCTAATAAGTGTGGTGTATTACAGATGACCTTACTTGCTACCACATTTATACCTCAGTCAGAATTATTCTGGAATATTGTGATGACTACGTTAAATGTCTAGGGTTATGATAATGATGAAGTGTAAGTCACAACAACAACAGACAGATAAACAATTTAATTTATTCCACAACACTTTACAACACTATGACACTCACACACATATAACACTCTATAAGACTATCTTAAATGAGTCAAGTGTAAAGTTTCAAATATATATGTAATAATTCCTTTCAATAATGGATATCCTGATTCAACTACACAGTGAACCAGGAATCACAATCAAATGTAATTACAAGTAGTATGTACACAGTTTATAAATATAATCTTTGTATTGACATATTTAGGTATTCTTATCCTATGTGTGTAAGTTGTGAAGTAGTAATATGAGGTAATACTGGTTTTGTTTTTCAAGCTAGGTTGTTGTTTGTCATCATGACTTCAAGTGTTTGATTATCTTGGAAATAGTATTGGGAAAAGTTCACAGTTCCTGTCATTTGAAACAATTTATTGTCCCTCTGTGTTTAATATAATGTCAATTTTAGAGGGGGGGGGGGGGGGCACATAATGTTGAGCTGCTCTGGCCACAGAAGCTTATCTTTCGTGATGGCGGCAGGAAAAGACTCCTCTGCTCGATTGCTTCATGTGTTCTGGAGACACCTCACTGGTCGCTATCTGGACCAAGGAGTATGCTGTCAGCCTCTGGATTCAGCAAAACTCAGACCAGGTGCTGCTTCAATAACTTAGGACCACGGTCCCTGAAACAAGAAGGTTGTACCTCCTATTTCAGAACTAATTTATAATCTATTTCTACACTGAACACAATACATAACAAACACTGAGTTCAGAGCGGTAGGCCAACTGCTAGCTTCATCTGAAACAATTTACACCAGTATACTCCTCCCTAATGGTTACTACGCCTCTGCAATTCCAGCATTAGTTCTTTCTAGTCAATAAGATAGGTGTCAGTGTACTGTTTGGCAATTCCATGCAGTTTTACTTTTCTCCGACACGTCCTGTTCAGGTTGGAGCAGTATCTAGGCTTTGCCTCATGTTTGCTACTGAACCACACACATATACAGACATAAATTATCAATTTACATTCAATTTTCATTAAAAAGATATCAAATATGTCAAGCTTACCACAATTCATGGAAATAATAACAAATACGTTGACTGGCAATGAATATGGCACAAATTCCGATCTGCCTCTTGTCCCAGGCTTTTATTTAGAAAAATATGAGCTGGTTCTCAACGCACTGTTTCTTAGTAAGTTTATTTTAAAATGTGGCACTGAACTGACGCTCCTAATTGACTATATTAGCGGGTCTAACCAATCGGGCCATGTTTACACAGCTTTTCAAAAATTTTTACCCTTCTCACGTTTCCCCTAACAACCAAAATTAGTATTTGTAGTCCGACTAATCGTGTTTAGCCTTACATATCATTCCCGCCAATCAAATTGGATTTAACATGGTGACCTATTTCCCGTAAAATGGTGGTTTCAAAACATGTCACTGTGCAATTATTATTTGGTGTTGTCTGACACCCTCACTATTTTCTTTTGGCTATAATTTGTTAATTATTAGACTAATTGCTTAGTACCTAACATATTCTTTGTCAGCAAGTCCTAAGGCACCCAAATATATAAGTTTTAAGGGAGCTAAGTGGCTGCGTTCAAAATATGTATTTTCTTCTAGGATAGTCGTGCTGTTGCCACCTCCTCACTTCCAAACTTTATGGTGTCTGCTGTACTGTCAGACTAATGTCAGGAGTTTAGACATAAAACAGTAGAATGTCATGTTTCCTAATAAGCATTTTACAGGTTTTTAAACCTAACCCTCGTAGTTGTAGTGTTTTTTATCACTGTCTATTTGAAAAAAGTTAGTGCTTCTAGCCTTACGCTTGGGGTGGCATTAATTTTATATCGCGAGACGCGTGTTAGTGTTGCATGCGTTCCTGCTTTCAGCCCTCCCTCTCTCTATCCTAAGTTCATCTGTCTTTTCATCACGCAGTGTATAAAATGAAATTAATGCTAGTATTAATCTAGGTCATTAATCAGCTTGCGTATCTCAAGGTTTTCTTAGAAATGCAGTACACGTTTTATTGTTTTGTGGAAACGCGTGTATGCTGCTATAGGCTTTACTATCAACGTGGAAACGTTACAATTTGCCGACGAAGTAGAAAAAAGGAGGATTTTTGTACGCCATTGTGACAGCACTGTGCTTTTACCATTTCTCTTTCCTTTTTATTGAATTTATGTGTTAGGCTTTACATTTACCTTTTAATTTATATATGTGGATTTAGAATGTTTCACGACAAATTCTCCCCTCTTAAAACAGACGTTATATGTCAGACTATAATTCTATATACACATAGAGAAATTTATTATTATTTCTGGGGCTTACGGTGATTCTCATCACACGGATGGCGGCTTAAAAATTCCGCTCCCAGATTTGTTTTTCCAGATATATACTCTATGCTAAACTCAAATGGCTGCATCAGTAATGACCATCTGAGTAACCTAGAATTTTCATGCCTAGCCTGCGCTAGAAACGACAAGGGTTTGTGATCCGTCTGCAACTTAAATGCCTTCCCATACAGATAAATATTGCATTTCTTTATCGCCCATATTACTGCAAGACATTCTTTTTCGCTAGTTAGTAGTTGGTTTCAGCTTTATTCAACTTTCTGCTAGCATATGCCACTGGGCTTAATTCCCCATCCAATGCATCTGATTTCTGTAGCAGGGTCGCACCTAACCCGATATTACTGGCATCCGTCCTTACAATGAATTCTTGACTTAAGTCAGGTAATTTCAAAATAGGTTTGCTTGTAAGCTTTTCCTTCAATTCCTGGTAAGCCAATTCACATTGTGATGTCCATGTAATTCGATCTGGATTTCCTTTACGTGTCAAATCAGTTAACGGTGCACATATGGAATTAAAGTTTTTGATATACTTTTGGTAGAAACCACATAATGAGACAAAGGATCTCACGTCTTTCTTGGTTTGTGGTCTCGGGGCTTTCTTTAGTTTCTCTAAATTCTTGGGGTCAAGGGTCATGTTTCCCTGATGGATTGTGTGTCCCAAGAATTCTAATTCTTTACATCCAACGCAACATTTGGTTGGTCGGGCTGTTAAATTCGCTTCTCTAAGTCGATTAAACAGCATATTCAGAGAGTCAATGTGTTCCTCAAATGTTTCTGTTGCTATAAGGATATCATCCATGAAATCTGTGATGCATGGATTATTCAGAGGGTCCAATAATTTTCTCATCATTCTAGAGAAGACACTAGGCGCATTCTTCAATCCAAATGGCAATCTGTTAAACTCATAGTGTCCCTCTGAGGTACTAAAAGCTAGGTATGGTCTAACCTCAGGCTTTACTGGAATCTGATAGTAACCTTTACTCAGATCCACTTTTGAGAAATATTTAGCTTTATTTAGCCTGGCAAACAACTGATTTGTATCCGGCAATGGATCCACCTGTCCTTCTGTAATAGCATTCAGTCTCCTGTAATCTATACAGAGTCTATGTTCTCCAGAGGGTTTCCTCAAGAGCACCACACTGGAACTATACGAAGATTCACTGTGTGAAATTATTCCCTCCTTCAACAAATAGTCTATCTCTTCCTTCAAAGCTTTCTCCTTAGCAAAAGGAATCGAATAGGGTTTCATACAGGCAGGTGTGGGGTCTATCAGTTTCATATCATATTCCAATAAGTTTGTATGCCCCGGTCGGTCTGGGAGCACCTCTGTATGATTATCTAGAACCTGTTGCACTCTCTCTTTCTGATTTTTCGTTAAATGTGTACTGATTTTCACCTGTGCCGCTGTCTCACAGGGGTGTAATGGATATTCAAATGATGACAGTGGTTCCTTTTTCATCTCCATGGCAATGGACACGGTCAACAAGTGTGTCTCTTCCTGATTTTCTCTTTCCAAATATTTCTTCAGGAGATTCACATGATATATTTTTTCTTTCCCCTTCTTATCTATCTTATAATTGGTTCTAGACACCTTCTCTAGAACTGTATATGGACCTTGCCATCCAATTTGTAACTTATTCTGACTACCGGGTAGAAGAAACAGTACCTTCTCTCCCACAGCCAAATCTCTGTCTTTAGCTTTCCTGTAATAATAGGCAGCATGTTTCTTCCTGGCTTGTCTCAAATTTTCATTGGCAAGTTTCCAGCCAGTTTTTAAACGAGTGGTCAGCTCATTCACATATTGGTATGAGGATGTAATATTTTCCTCTGCCTTTTCATCAGTCCACGTTCTTAACAGCGTTACATATGGACCTTTAATGTTGTGGACCTATTTGTCCATGCACCGGTATGGTCTCTTCCACTCGAAGCGCTATAGTGATGATTTTTCTTCCCAGAATTATCATGCACAAAACGACCGCTACCAATTCTTCTCTTGGGGCTGTCTCCCCACTTAGAATTCTTGATGAGAGATTTCCTCTCTACATCCTCTTCCTCCAGTTTGTTTAAATCCGATTGAGGGATTTTCGGCTTATCCTGGGGTAAGACATCTTTTTGCACTCGCTGCATAGTGGCCATTGTAAAACAGTTAATTGAAGCTTGTCCGTGAAAAGGGGCTTCCCATTCCATTTGGTCCACTTTATTATTCTTTCTATTGTCAGGCCTACGTTTGCCCCGTGGCGTGTCCAGGTCCTGATCAATGTTCCCACTTGTGGGTGTTCCCTCATGTGCTATGCTACACCTTTCTACAAAGGTCTCAATGTTCCACCTTGCCTTGGGCCAATAATAATTGTGAGCAACCTTTTGGATGATGGTACCAATTTTCTCATGGTCCCCATCTTGTTTCACATGTAGGCTCCTTATTAATTCTGCCCTATATCTCTTTGAAAGAACCAACTGTCCGTGACCATTGGATCTAGTTCCGGCCTTCCTGTAAATCAACTTGTTTTTCATGTAAAAATCTCCCTTGCCTGGATTTGTATGACAAGTTGACAATTTCCTGAAACAAGGCTTGAGGGTCTTATCCCCAGTCTGTGCCTTCCTCAACTCTTCTGGCGTGGTATCTATCAGAATATCCTCCTCCTTTCTTCAGGTCGACCTGACCTGAAGGGTGGCCATAACTATAGGGTTCCTTCTGCAACGGTCAGTGTCATGATTGTTCATCTTACAATTTTTACACCACCTCCTTCCTTGGTTGAAAGATTTTCTTTCATCATATTTCCTTTCATCGAATTGTGGGGTTTTATTTTTATTGTCATACCGTGACCTATCAAACTGGTGCTTATCTTTGTTTTGATCTCTAGGATCAAATTTATTAACGTTCTGTGGTGCCTTAAAATTATCTACCTGTTTCTTTTTATTACCTGATACCTCTGCCTGAGCTGCTTGATACCTTTCAGCAACATTTAGCAACTCACCCAGCCTCTCTGCACCTTGTTCCATGAGAAACTTTCTCAGGTCTGGAGTCATGGACTCTCTTAATTGTTCTATAAGGATCATTTCCTTAAGATCTTGGGTTTTCCCCAGAGAAGTCCATTTCTCCAAGTATGTCTCTAACCGTGCAGAGAACTGGTCATAGGTTTCACCTGACAGTAGTTTAGCATTCCTAAATTTTTTTCTATAAAATTCTCCATTCTTTTCATATCTTAACAAAAGAGCCTGCTTTAGCATGTCATAATTTTCTTGATCACCTCTGCTCATTTTGGCAAAAACTTCATAAGCTGCCCCACGAAGCCCTTGAGATAACTTTAAACTCCACCTTTCTCTCTCTAACCCATACGTGGTAGCTAATAGTTCATATCTATTTAGATAGCTCTCAATATCATCGTCTTTCTCAACAAAATGATCTAAATGAAAATTCATAGCTGAGGTTGAGGCTCCCTGACTAGCAGTAGCATCGGAGGTAAAGGGACTGGCACCATTTTCAGGAGCATGGCCTTGAAACTCAAACTCCCTTAGTCGTAACTCATGTTCCCTTTGTAATCTCTTCTCCTCCTTTTCTGCTTCCCTCTCTGCAGTCTGTCTTCTTTCCTCGTCTTCCCTTTCTGCATTTTTTTCTTCTCTTTCTGCCTCCAATTTCTTAGCCTCAGCCTCAATCTGCAACCTCTTAATTTCTTTTTCAGCCTCTAACTTTCTTTCAGCCTCTTTTTCTAATCTTCTTTCTTCACGTTCAATATATTTGTCACATTCCGTAGTTTTTTTTTTTTTTTTTTTTTTTTTCGTACGCCCGCTAATACTCGAGGCGAAATCTCAGGTTATTATTAATTTCTAGCCTGACATTGATTTTACGTGAGTATCCCTTTTTTTCTTGTACAGAGACAGGTGTCCCTCGCCATTCAGGCAGATACTCGCCGATTTCGGAGATACCCATTAGAGCTGGGTCGGCTCAGGAGCCGCCAATCCCTGGTCGACGACACTCCTTCAAATGTCATCGCCAGGTCTCGAGTTAATCCAGTCCAAATCCCGGTCGACGAAAAATCCTCAAATGCCGTCGCCCGGGTTTGATCCTGCATCACCCGGTCGCCAGAGCGGTGTTGTAACCACTACGCTAGCGCGGCTCCCTACATTCCGTAGTGACATAGGCAATCATAACTTGCCCGTCCATTCCTAACTCTTTAGCAGTCTGCACAGCAGCAGATCGAAATTTGGCCAGGTCCGCCATTTTCTAACAGGTAAATGTATATAATGTCTAACTAAACAATACAATCTGTAATTAATTATCCAAGGACAACCACAGGCACTGAGAGCTCAACCTTATTTAATTCCACCCAAGGATACCTTTTAAATCTTTATTATTCCCAATATATATAATAGGAGAACGTTCAATATCCCGGGAGCGAGACCCCAATATATGTGGTAAAACTGGATGATATCAGTATTTATAGGGGACTTAGTGTACTGACTGAGATCAGCTGTGAAGGTATCTGTATCTAATAAGTGTGGTGTATTACAGATGACCTTACTTGCTACCACATTTATACCTCAGTCAGAATTATTCTGGAATATTGTGATGACTACGTTAAATGTCTAGGGTTATGATAATGATGAAGTGTAAGTCACAACAACAACAGACAGATAAACAATTTAATTTATTCCACAACACTTTACAACACTATGACACTCACACACATATAACACTCTATAAGACTATCTTAAATGAGTCAAGTGTAAAGTTTCAAATATATATGTAATAATTCCTTTCAATAATGGATATCCTGATTCAACTACACAGTGAACCAGGAATCACAATCAAATGTAATTACAAGTAGTATGTACACAGTTTATAAATATAATCTTTGTATTGACATATTTTATTATTCTTATCCTATGTGTGTAAGTTGTGAAGTAGTAATATGAGGTAATACTGGTTTTGTTTTTCAAGCTAGGTTGTTGTTTGTCATCATGACTTCAAGTGTTTGATTATCTTGGAAATAGTATTGGGAAAAGTTCACAGTTCCTGTCATTTGAAACAATTTATTGTCCCTCTGTGTTTAATATAATGTCAATTTTAGAGGGGGGGGGGGGGGCACATAATGTTGAGCTGCTCTGGCCACAGAAGCTTATCTTTCGTGATGGCGGCAGGAAAAGACTCCTCTGCTCGATTGCTTCCTGTGTTCTGGAGACACCTCACTGGTCGCTATCTGGACCAAGGAGTATGCTGTCAGCCTCTGGATTCAGCAAAACTCAGACCAGGTGCTGCTTCAATAACTTAGGACCACGGTCCCTGAAACAAGAAAGTTGTACCTCCTATTTCAGAACTAATTTATAATCTATTTCCACACTGAACACAATACATAACAAACACTGAGTTCAGAGCGGTAGGTCATCTGCTAGCTTCATCTGAAACAATTTACACCAGTATACTCCTCCCTAATGGTTACAACGCCTCTGCAATTCCAGCATTAGTTCTTTCTAGTCAATAAGATAGGTGTCAGTGTACTGTTTGGCAATTCCATGCAGTTTTACTTTTCTCCGACACGTCCTGTTCAGGTTGGAGCAGTATCTAGGCTTTGCCTCATGTTTGCTACTGAACCACACACATATACAGACATAAATTATCAATTTACATTCAATTTTCATTAAAAAGATATCAAATATGTCAAGCTTACCACATTTCATGGAAATAATAACAAATACGTTGACTGGCAATGAATATGGCACAAATTCCGATCTGCCTCTTGTCCCAGGCTTTTATTTAGAAAAATATGAGCTGGTTCTCAACGCACTGTTTCTTAGTAAGTTTATTTTAAAATGTGGCACTGAACTGACGCTCCTAATTGACTATATTAGCGGGTCTAACCAATCGGGCCATGTTTACACAGCTTTTCAAAAATTTTTACCCTTCTCACGTTTCCCCTAACAACCAAAATTAGTATTTGTAGTCCGACTAATCGTGTTTAGCCTTACATATCATTCCCGCCAATCAAATTGGATTTAACATGGTGACCTATTTCCCGTAAAATGGTGGTTTCAAAACATGTCACTGTGCAATTATTATTTGGTGTTGTCTGACACCCTCACTATTTTCTTTTGGCTATAATTTGTTAATTATTAGACTAATTGCTTAGTACCTAACATATTCTTTGTCAGCAAGTCCTAAGGCACCCCAATATATAAGTTTTAAGGGAGCTAAGTGGCTGCGTTCAAAATATGTATTTTCTTCTAGGATAGTCGTGCTGTTGCCACCTCCTCACTTCCAAACTTTATGGTGTCTGCTGTACTGTCAGACTAATGTCAGGAGTTTAGACATAAAACAGTAGAATGTCATGTTTCCTAATAAGCATTTTACAGGTTTTTAAACCTAACCCTCGTAGTTGTAGTGTTTTTTATCACTGTCTATTTGAAAAAAGTTAGTGCTTCTAGCCTTACGCTTGGGGTGGCATTAATTTTATATCGCGAGACGCGTGTTAGTGTTGCATGAGTTCCTGCTTTCAGCCCTCCCTCTCTCTATCCTAAGTTCATCTGTCTTTTCATCACGCAGTGTATAAAATGAAATTAATGCTAGTATTAATCTAGGTCATTAATCAGCTTGCGTATCTCAAGGTTTTCTTAGAAATGCAGTACACGTTTTATTGTTTTGTGGAAACGCGTGTATGCTGCTATAGGCTTTACTATCAACGTGGAAACGTTACAATTTGCCGACGAAGTAGAAAAAAGGAGGATGTTTGTACGCCATTGTGACAGCACTGTGCTTTTACCATTTCTCTTTCTTTTTTATTGAATTTATGTGTTAGGCTTTACATTTACCTTTTAATTTATATATGTGGATTTAGAATGTTTCACGACACACAGCGCTAAAATTCTTTTGTGTTCTATAACTTTGTTCTGTGTTCTATTTTTGACTACATTTTTATTTGTTTGAAATTATTTTTAACGGAGTTACAGACTTTTGAAAACAGCGTCATCATTTGAGGAAATTCATAAAATAAGTAATAATTTTATTAATTTAATATCTAAAAATCGGCCCATTCGTTTGAGTTTATAATTATAAAGACTTCTCGAAGGGAAGCTAAAGGTTATTTCCACAGACTTTTTTTTTGGTTTCATATCTTGAGAATGTGTGGTAGTCAGTTTTGTGAGTTTGGCATTACAAGAACAAGCATAGTGTCACCAGATTTTATAACATTTAAATCACTATAAACGCATTCCTGATACTCGCAAATCTTAAATAAAGTTGTAAAAAAACAACTTTTTGTAAAGCACCATCTGGTTTTGCATTTTCATTCATTTATAATGATATTTAGCTGCGTATATAAGCGTCAGAAAACATGTAAAGCTTTAGATAGATTACTTCCACATACTTTGATCTATCTTTCAAGTCTTGTTAATCTTGTATTTATAATATGAATGTCTTTTTTTAATTGTGTGTGAGATAAGGACTGTTCCATTAGTGTACTCTGGTAGACAATCCTGTGCACACGACGGCTGCCACAGAATTCTAAGTAACTGTTTGTATATCTTCTTTCATTCACAGTTCAAAGTTACAATGCAGGTAGTAAATTTAGAGAAACCAAATTCTAAATCTAATACCATCCTTTTATCAATGGCTAGAGTCAGAGATACAAATGATAATTTAGAAATATTTATGAATGATATGAAAGCTCAGATAGAGTCACTAAAAGATTTAGAGTGGGATGGTAAAAAAGTTGTTGTTTTATTATTCGAGGATTATGAGTTTTTGATGAAAATGTTTGGTATGTCTGGAGCTCAAGGAACATACCCATGTCTGTGGTGTCCAGCAAAACAAGGAAATAAAGACATCCAGAGAGCATACAACTTGCAAACCAAGAAGTTTGGCCATGTTGATAAAAGATTACAATAGATATATGAAATATGGGAAAGGGAATAAAAGGCAAGTGGCACGTTACCATAATTGTTTACACAAACCAATGTTAGAGATTTAAATTGAAAATGTTGCTCCTCCTTATCTTCATATTTCATTAGGCATTGTTTTGAAACACCACAGACTTCTAGAACAGGTAGCCGATACAATAGACGCAAAGATATTTGAGAATCCGCAAGAGATACATGCAAACATTAGAAACATTAGTACTATTAAGAACTTGAAGAGATTTGGTAGGAACTGGAAACAGGCAGAAGAATTAGAAGCTAAAATTGAATTTTTTTTCAGGCAGGTATTGAACTTTGTGAGGATAAGGAGGAGACAGATAGTTTTAAAGTTAAACTTGAAAATGCACAAGATTCGCTGGCCAAACTTCAGTTTCAAGATCTGTGTGCTAGGTCTGGTCCAGTTTGCTCACACTTGGACAAGGTACTAGCGAAACACAAATTCATACCACAGGCTTATCATAGCAGAGCATTCATAGGGAATCACTGCCACAGATATCTCACACAAAAAGTTTATATAGATCTTACAAGAGCAATCATTACACAAGCACTGAAAATTACAGACAAACAAGATATATCTGACATAGCTTTTATTGCCCAAGAACAATTCAACTCACTGAACGGAGCATTTGAGAAAGTACACAACAAAATATCACACAGTAAACCAATTAGTAAAGAATCAATAACAGCATCAATAGATACATATGGGTCTTTGTTTAGAAAGCTATTCCCCAGTAAGACAATTCCTAAACAGCACATATTAGAAAAACATTGCGCAGACTGGATCAGAACTCATGGCTTTGGAATGGGCATGCATGGAGAGCAAGGAAGAGGATTTGTACATTCCACTATTTCCAAAATTGAAAGAAGCGCCAGCGGTATTAAAAATATAACTTTACAATTAAAATTTATAATGGAAACTCATCTGTTACAAATTTCTCCATCTGTGAATGTACAGATTCCTCCTATAAAAAAAAAGGAAGTGTGAATGATAATTGAGCGAAATTTTGGGGCTAGAGCAAATTATGGAAGTTGTTGCGTGAGAGTGGCAGAATTAACAGAGTGTGGAAATCATTTAATAGGTGTATGTTTTATTTATTAAATTGAACTATTCGTTTTACTCATGACCATACTCATTTTTACATGACCATCGTGATGTATGATGGAGATAATTGTTAGCTCTCATGTTTTTGGGACAATTGGGTTTTTTATTTTAAGGTAATAAATGTGGACTTGCAATTTAATGTTTCAATAATTAATGTTTGACGCATGAAACCAAAACAAAACTATGATATCCATTTTCTGCAGGTTTTCTACATTTGATTTCTGTAATTTGTTATGCATGTTGATTGTGATCGTCTTAGTGTAAATTGCATTAGAAACAAACCATAACAAAATATTAAAAAAACGTAAATTTTACACTATTTCAGTCTATTATATCTTCTGCTCTAATTGTGATAAAATGTTTGTTCTTGTTCTAAAATTTACTCTAACATTTCTAGTCTAGCTTTACGCAAAATTAAAGCCGGTATTTATAATAATAAAGTAGCCTAAAAGCATTAATTAAGCCCTATCAAAAGTAAACGCCGCCACATTTTTTTCCTGTTAGGAAGTTGACCACGTGACCTCTGTCACGATAGCTATTAATAGCGCTGTCAAGGAAAAACAGAAAAAACTAAAGCGTCGCTTGCAAACAGCCGTGATATATATATATATATATATATATATATATATATATATATATATATATATATATATATATATATATATATATATATATATATATATATATATATGTATCAATTGCCAGAACACTGACAGCTCATGTATTATGACTTTGAGAACTGCATTTGTAAAGAAATTTTTCTTTTCTGCTGTGCCATGGATTTCTCAGACACTTCATTTCTTTTACTCACTTTTTTTTATACCATGATTATTTATTCATTGCCCAACAGAAGATTTGGAACAGATACTTTCCGTTGCATAATAAACCTTTTGTCAAATTAGATTTGTTATATCTGACAGTTTAAAAACCGTTTTTTTGTTTGTTTTTTGTTTTTTGTTTTTTTTCAAATAATATTGTAAAGTTTTGCCTAATTTGTAACTATTTTTGCATTCTGACTTAAAGTTCGATAGTTCAGTTATCTGCCTAAGTTATGAAAAATCTATTTTGACAAAAGTTGGAACTTACAACACTGATCTTCCATTTTGCTATGGCGCTCATAACGTTATTTAAAAAAAAAAAAATTAAAAAAATTAAAACAACCTTAGTGGATTGAGATAAACACTTAAAGTCAACTATGGGGTCTTTTTTAACGGTCACCAATTGCATTATACCACCACATGCTTTCTTATACATGACTAATAACTTTCCCTGGTAAACATGTGCATTACACATAAAATCATTCAATCATTTTTGAAAATAGCATTTGACTGTAGCTCCACTCCTTTAATGCTTTTTCCAGGCGGGTTAAAATCGAACGAGATTGTCAAATGACTTCTCATCCAGGGAAAGTATTTAAATTCAACGCGGACTACGGATAATTTGAGTCTGCGAAGTGTCCTGAGTTGACTTGGTGTTTTGCGTGACAAACGTGAGTTTTATTTATTTCTACTGTCTACCGACAAACACGATCGTCTAATTTCCCGATTGAATTCTTGCACATGTAGCTGCTATTGACATAACTGCAAGTTATGGCAGTATATCTATGATACAATTAATAATAGCGTAGTACGGGCATCTTGGCATCATAGCATGTCATTATATTAATTAGTACATTTCTCACCAGTTACATTTTTAACAGATTACTTTTGTATATAAATATGCAAACTACGCCTATTCCGGTCCCAAGCCCGGTTGAAAAAGCAGAAGAGTAGCCTGCATATAGGCCGTAGGGCGGCAGCCCCTCCATCATGCAAAGTCACAACAAGCCAATCATCTGTTTGACTTAAAACCTGATTAATACGAAATGCTAGAGAGAAAACCGGACTGATCTTAAAGGCGGCGAACTGGAATGGACTACACATTATTGATCATGGAATGTAAACGATAAGGAAGAGGAGCCGGTGGCGGAGATGACGAAAGCAAAACTAAAAATCCTGGGTCTGGCGGTTACGAAGAAAAAAGGCACACGGAGTTATGGATCTCGATGACTACACGTTGCTCTACAGTGGAGTCCCCACAACCGAAAGAGCTAAAGGAAGTATGTGTTGTGTTGTAGCTGAAAACCAAAAGATTAGCATCACGGGACAGAACTTTATCTCGGAGCGGATTATGGTGCTAAAGCTAAAAGAAGGAGAAACCATAGTCAACCTTGTCATTGTGTATGGCCCAAATGAAGATGGGCGAGCAGAGGTCAAGAAGGAATTCTTCGAGCTGCTTCAAAAGACAGATGACGATTGCCTGGATAAAATTATCCTGCCGGAGATGTCAATGTCAAAGTTGGTAATGACCATTGTTGAGTGTTAATTTTGCTGGTTGTCATAAATGTAGAAGGTTTACTTGATGATGATTGTAATGTAAAGCTTGACTCTTGTGGAAGACAAAGGTAGTAGTACCCAAGTGGACAGTGTCAAACCTGGACCGAGCAGACTTGTAGCGGTGTGTGTTAATTAGGTCAGGTCAGCAAATATTGAGGTGCTGACAGGGTGTACTGTAGACACTGACTGGACACACTAAAACAGACCTACAAATGTGTAGTGCTCGTAGGTAGAGGTAAGTTGACATCATGATATCTAGAGGACGCGAATGTGTAGAGGTACGTAGACGTTGGACATGGTACACTCACTCAACCACGTGAAGAAGTCAGTAACGGTTTGGAACAGCTGCTGACGTTTCCAAACACAATTTATTATCGTACGAAAACAGTCAACAGGCTACGCCGACATCAATGGAAACATCATCTTGGCAACACACAGTACATAATAAAACATGACGACAGTTCACTGCCATCTTCATCAATAACACAATGATAGGCTGCATAAATATAGTGCTGACTTCAGTCTAATTTATCTTCCTGCAGCTCCAGCAAGATACCCCGTATAGGAAAACGGGTTAGCAAATATGTGAGCATATATCAGCTCCACTCTGACACCAGTCAGATACTTTATTAGGCATGTAGGCGACCACAAATATGGCGGGCCCCTAAATATAATAGCCTCTGTGTTTCCTAGAACGAGCGAAGGTATGACAGACCTTGTTCTACGTGGTGCCGCCAGAGTAGCGGGATTCAACCACAATAAAGTTCCTTTTGGGCATACGCAAGCTCCAGTGTAATCACTGTCAATATCACTTATGAGCTGAAGTTCAGATAATCTCAAATAGCGCTTTCCCGCTCAGGGAAAAAGTCAATGAGCTGGTAATCAATAATGTACATACATTCTGACAATGGAAGGAAATGTTTCTTTCATTTACCTTAACATCCCTTCATCAATAACACAAGAAATTCACTCACTTCCGAAGAGTATAGAATATAACATGGGGGAAAAATATCGTTAGACATCACAGTCTTATACACAGAGGACTTCCCCAAATATCAGAAGCCAAATCAAGACGCGAGACGTCTTGGCTCCTGCAAATCACAGCTTCAACTCCCGGACAGGAAGTCTTTCCCCGCGCGCTACCAAAAGTTCGCGCCTGCGTATTGACGCATGACCCCTGAGCTGGACTCAGTTAACGAGCGTTACATATATCAGGAGACCGCTGACCATTCACACCTTATATGGCCAGATAGCCAAAGATCGGATCTAATAATAGACCACTTGACTAACAGACAAGAGGGGGTAACTACACATTTAACTTTAACGAAAGTAAAGAATGAGTATCTGCCCCTGGTCAGGAATTTAACGAGAAATACCTTTGATTCAGAATCTCTCTTCCAAACATCTTAAACTTAAACATACTAGACAACCAGCAAAAACTGTACGCAACAACCATGCTTGATGTAATGGAGTTATCTGAAGATATGTGGACGATAAATTATATGACAATGGAAAGCGACTCTTTAGATTATGCACTGAGCAAACCCTTCTCATTACGAACACAAAGTTTCCCCATAAGCGGACACATGACACACAAGACACATTAGATGTGAACCAACAAAGAACGAGAAATCAGTGATCGACTATGCCATTGTATGGACGAGCTCATTCAAATATGTCCGGGATGATGGAGTCTGGAGAGGGCCAGAGATTGGATGTGATCTCTACCTGCTCAAATTAAAAGAACAACTGGAAGAGTTGCTGGCCTAGGCATAGCCCACCATAACGCAAGAAACTAAGAAAACGAGCAGGAAAAATGAGCATTGTCACAAGATGGATTTTGGTGCGTCCTCTTTCCGATCTCTCTTTCATACGGCAATATCAGTTCCATTTTTGTACTGATTTTATTGAGATTTTTTTCCGAGTCGCACCCTTTTCTATCTGTTTGCTATGTAGCAGAGAGTTTTTTGTTCAAACATCTGACACCCCTTGTTGGTGATAATACATCGTGTTTGCCAGGGTGCGGCAAAGCTTTGCTAAGATTAGGCCAGGAGCGCGACAGATAAGAGATTAATCGTCTGTGCGACACATTCTGGACAGGCAAGCATGACATAATCGTTTCCGGTACACCTTGTTACAAAGAGACTACTTTACATGAAAATAATAATTTGTTACATCTTACACACATTGTCGTGTGAGGTTACCAATGCGTTTGTGAGTTGGTACACAGTGAAATCGGATGTTTACACACCATTTTCAGAAAGGTAATGTTTGAAATGTTGCACTTGATGAGTCATGCAAAATATTCAAATCAGAGTGGCTGATCATTTGAGCTCCATAAAAAACAGAGCGAGTAGGACCGTGATTATAACCTGACACGTTTCAGTGTTATTTCGCTGTGAAAGTTTACTGTGAAGATCGCTTGCCAAGACAACACCAGACCTTGCCAGAGTTAGAATTCAGAATTCCTTTTATCAGGCCGGACCTTCTCTTGGAAAATCTTGACGGATTTATAAAAACAGCCCAGCAAATCTCTATTATTTGAAAACACATGGAGTCAGAGAGAGAATTATCTTAATAAAGAAACGAGACCCCATACGATTGTAAGAGGCCGATTCAAGTCTCTTTTATCCATCTGAGCAAAAATGTCTGTGAGCCAGGATTGACCTAAGTTGTCATTTTACATGTTATATTACTAATATGAGAACTAACATATATATATATATATATATATATATATATATATATATATATATATATATATATATATATATATATATATATATCTGCCATCAATGGTACCTATACCTTGTAGCGGTATGGCAGCTTGTGTACCCTGACAATCCCCAGGGCTATGCCAGTGGGAGATTTACTCCTGGTAGGTTCAAGCAAGCTGGACTGGTCTGCGTGGGTAGGGGTCAGACAAAAGCTGGTACCCTGGTCCTCCAGGATGGGGGTTTTAGCACAGGGCCGACACCCTGTCTATGTAAAAAATTACACATGTTACGGAAACGGCAACTGATGAAAAAAACTTTGATTCGGGATGGACATCTGGAGTCTCAGGCCCGTATGACTGACAGTGGTGAAAGCCGAAAGGAAGCCATTGGCATGAAAACGGATGCGCTGACCGCAAAACACGAAACCAGAATTGGTTTTTGGAATGTCAGAACTATGAATGAGGCAGGAAAGCTGAGATAAATCACAGCAGAGACGAGGAACTACAAATTACATATCCTGGGAATAAGCGAGAGCAGATGGACAGGGATGGGAGAATAAAAACAGCTACAGGGAAAACAGTACTTTATTCTGGTCGAGAGGATGGTCAGCACAACGAAGGTGTAGCCATTATCCTGAAGAAGGAATGGAAAGGTCTTTACTGGAATGGAAACCCATCATCAACAGACTGAGAAGAGCAAGACTGAGATGGAAGTTCACCAACACCACAATTATACAATGCTATGCACCAACAAACGACAGCGATGAAGAGATCAAGGACGAGTTCTATCAACAGGTACAAAAGGAAATGGAAACTGCACCCAGCTACGATCTTATTGTAGTAATGGGAGACTTAAATGCGAAAGCTGGAACACACAATAATTATAACGAAAGAGTAATGGGGAAATGCAGCAGTGGAACAGTAAATGAGAATGGGGACAAATTAATAAGCTTCTGCATTATTAACAGCCTGGTCATTGGAGGAACACTTTTTCCACACAAAGAAGTGCACAAGTTAACATGGGAATCACCAAACGGACGAGACAGAAACCAGATGGATCACATAATGATCAATGGCAGATGGAGATATGCACTACAAGACGTGAAAGTAAGAAGAGGCGCAGATGTGGGAAGTGATCATCACCTAGTAGTAGCAAGACTGAAGGTGAAACTCAGACCTGCTCGACCAGTTGCAGTCAAATAGAAAAGATATAACATCACGAAACTTAAGGACCCCCTCACCAGAAAAGCTTTCGTGGTCGACGTAAAGAGACGGTATCAGATTACCAAAAGCCAGGAAACTACAGAGACCGATGATGTCGACCAGAAATATCTCAACAATATACAAGGAAAGCAGCAAGTCATGCTTGGGATTCCAGGAAAGAAAGAGCCAAGACTGGATAACACTAGAAACGCTAAACACCATAGCGAAGACAAAGGAAATGAAAAGAAAGAAAACAGAAGCTAAGTCTCCCAGGTTAAAGGCAATATATAGTGAATAGTACAGTCAGCTGGACAAGGAAGTAAAACGTCAAACCCGTGCTAACAAAAGGACATTTCTGGATGACCTTGCAAGACAGGCAGAAGAGGCAGCACTGAGAAATGAACAAAGCACAGTTTATAAAATAACTAAAACTATCAGCGGAAAACAAGGTGCAAACAACATAACGTTAGTAAGAGACACGCAAGGAAATCTCATCACCACAGCACAGGGGCAGGAAACAAGATGGGCAGAGCACTTCAGAGAAACACTGAATAAGGAACCACCAGAGACTCAGCTGAGTGTTCCTGAGGCTGAAAGTGACTTAGTCGTAAATACAGACATTCCACGAAAAGAAGAAATCATCACAGCTATCAAAGAGTTAAAAAATGGAAAAGCGCATGGTCACGACAATCTAAATGCTGAGTTATTCAAGGTAGACCGTGAACTAGCAGCAGAACTATTAGAACCACAAATTTGCACAAATCTGGGAAACTGAGACAGCACCAACAGAGTGGAGTAAAGGAATGATTGTCAAATTGCTCAAGAAGGGCGACCTTGCAGACTGCAACACCTAGAGAGGAATTACTCTCCTCTCAGTTCCCAGCAAAATACTAGGCAGGATAATCATCCAGAGAATTTCAAAAGCAGTTGACCATAAACTAAGGAAAGAACAAGCGGGCTTTAGAAAGAACAGAAGATGTGCAGATCATATTTCACCCTCAGGAACATTATAGAGCAGTGCTCAGAATGGCAGAGACAGCTGTACATTAACTTTGTTGATTTTGAAAAGGCTTTCGACAGCATACACAGAGACAGCCTATGGAAAATACTGAGGGCTTATATTATTTTCATCATTAAAAAGCCTCTGTTCTAACTTTACGTGCAGTGTTGGATTGAGTAATGTAACTTTCGAAGTGAAAACAGGAGTATGACAGGGATGCCCCTTATCAACAACATTATTTTTGACAGCCATATATTGGGTGATGCGCCAGACAACAGAGGGCAGTCCAAGAGGAATTAGATGGACAACATTTTCTACACTGGAAGACCTGGAATTTGCAGATGACATTGCACTACTCGCGCATTGGCATCAACACGTTCAAGACAAAACCGATAGACTGAATAAGTATGGCCAGCAGGTTGGCCTGAACATCAATCTGAAGAAGACAGTGGTCATGACACTAAATGTGGGCAATCCTGAGCCAATAACAGTAAGGAACCAGAAGTTAGAACAGACAGACACATTTACTTACCTAGGATGCATAGTAACACCTGACGGCGGAACAAGCAAGGACATTAACAACGGAATGAATAAAGCGAGAACAGCCTTTGCTATTCTCAACAACATTTGGAAGTCTTCCCAGTACAGCACAAACACCAAATTAGGACTGAATTAGAGCAGTGTACTTTCTGTGCTTCTCTATGGGCCGGAATATTGGAGAGTAACAGAGAAGGAAATGTCGAAACTGTCTTCCTTCCACACAATCTGCCTAAGGAAAATTCTATGAATCTTTTGGCTAAACACCATCAGCAACCAAGAACTACTTATTCGGAGTAACCAGGAGGACATGCACACCATCATAGCTGGTAGACGCTGGAGTTGGGTTGGCCACGTCCTCAGAAGGAACCCTGATACCATCACAAGAACAGCTATGCTATGGACCCCGAGGGAAAACGAAAGAGAGGCCGACCAAAAACAACTTATCGGAGAACTGTGGAAGCTGAGATGCAAAGAATGAACCAGAGTTGGGGCACTGTACGAAGGATGGCCGCCGACCGAGCAAGCTGGAATCAGTTTGTTGTTTCCCTACAGGACGCCACCAGGGGTGATGGCCGCTGACTGCTTTGACGGTTGGCGGTTATGGATCAAAGAAGAAGGAGAATATTAATATGTGAAAATATCTAGTCGATGTCCTAGTTATTTGAGGCTGGCAACTTCAGCGTTTAGAATGATGATTTCATGAACCACCACTGCCAAGGGCTTGTGACTTGTGATTGCTTTATTGCTAGTTTCGTAAAGAGAACTAAAAGCATAAACTAGTCCCAGGTTCCGTAGGGAACAGGGAGGAAAAGATGAAGAAGGTACATTATAATTAAAATACTTACAGTTTCAAACAATTGTAAATGTCGAAGTTAACATATGCACTTTAAAATTAATGGAAGTTTCAAACTTTTCAAATCAGTGTAAACATAAATGAAAACAAATTCAATTTGACACATGCTGGGTGATGCATCTTCTTCTTCTTTGATCCTTAGCCGCCGACTGTCAAAGCAGTCAGTGGCCATTACGCCTGGTGGCGTCTTGTAGGGCAACAACAAATTGATTCCACTTTGCTCGGTCGGCAGCTATCCTTCGTACAGTGCCCCAACTCTGGTTCATTCTTTGCATCTCAGCCTCCACAGTCCTCCGCCAAGTTGTTTTTGGTCGGCCTCTCTTTCGTTTTCCTTCAGGGGTCCATAGCATAGCTGTTCTTGTGATGGCATCGGGGTCTCTTCTGAGGACATGGCCAACCCAGCTCCAGCGTCTGCCAGCTATGATGGTGTGCATGTCCTCTTGCTTGCTCCGAGTAAGCAGATCTTGGTTGGTGATGGTATTCGGCCAAAAGATTTGGAGAATTTTTCTTAGGCATGTTGTGTGAAAAGAGGACATTTTCGACATTTCCTTCTCTGTAACTCTCCATCTCTCCGCGCCACAGAGAAGCACAGAAAGCACACAGCTCTGATATAATCCTAATTTTGTGCTCGTGCTGTACTGAGAGGACTTCCAGATGTTGTTTAGACTAAAAAAGGCTGTTCTTGCTTTGTTCATTCTGTTATTGATGTCTTTGCTTGCTCCGCCGTCTGGTGTTACTATGCATCCTAGGTATGTGAAGGCGTCTGTCTGTTCCAGTTGCTGATTCCTTACTGATATGGGCTCAGGGTTGCTCACATTGAGCGTCATGACCTCTGTCTTCTTTAGGTTGATGTTCAAGTCCACCTGGGTGATGCATGCTGTCACATTAATTAATCCTCAAAGATGCTTACTACCTTCTTACACCATAATTGACACATCCATTGCTGAGTAAACCAATCAACCCCGAAATTTAGTTCCAAACGGAACTCTGTATAACGGAAATGTCATGAAACACAAACGTTATATGAAATACAAATATCCAAGGTAATAATTCGTTATTCTTCCTTCAGAATAAACAACAAGATTCAGCCATAACTTCTAGCCATCTTCACCCTCTACACGCAACCTTCCAGTTTACCTTCCAGTCAAAAAACTAACCACTTCGCTCCTTGAACTATTCTCACGTGTTTTGACCCACAATCCGCACGAGGCAAACTCACGTACAAACCAGACTGACCACTTTTCAGTCGCACTTAACATACACACAGGCCTACACAATTTACTGTTCACAACCCCTCTTATTTTATCATTTGCTTACACACACACACACACACACACACACGCACGCACGCACGCACGCCCGCACGCACGCACGCGCGCGCGCACGCACGCACGCACACGCGCGCGCACGCACACACACACACACACTGACCATAATCATCATCATCATCAGCATAATCATCATCAATACAATACACGCTTGATAAGTGTATTACACTGATATCATCATCATCATTACGACAAATGCTCGATGTCTATATTATACTGACATCATCATCATCATTAAAACATTTGCTCGATATCTGTGTTACACTGACATCATCATGTGACATTTACCCCCTTCTCCAGAAGGAAACACAGTTTTCTCATACAGTAAGGCAAATGTCTGGAACAATAAAAGAGTGTATTACATCTAGTTACAGGTAAATTAGCATAACATAATATCATCCAAAATTGTCTCATGAAAAATCTATCTGTGAACATATTAAAAGTTACAGACGGGATAAAGTATCCGCCAACACATCGGATTTTCCCTCAAGAGGTATTACAGAAAAGTCATATTGTTGTAGCAGTAGGTACCATCTTGTTAACCGGCTTTTTGGCGATTTTGCCGTCCTCATATATGCTAAAGGTTTATGATCTGTGTTAAGAAAAAAATTAGCTCCCACCAGATACTTGGAAAGCTTCGCAACACACCATGCAATGGCTAGGCATTCTCTCTCGATGGTAGCATATCTGGTATCTACTGGTAATAATTTTCGACTTGTATATAAAACCGGATGCAAAGTATTGGTGTTCATGCATTAGGCAATGTCCCATGCCCACGGAAGATGCATCCGTCCTGAGTACAAATGGGAGATGTGCATTAAGCAGCATCAAAATTGGATGTTTGAAGAAAATACATTTTATCATTTTTAGTACCACATCGCACTCATCCGTCCGTCCGTATCACGCTATATGGCATCCTCCTGCGCATCAAATACCAGAGATAGTAAGCAATACTAACAACTGGGGAAGGCAAATGTGGTAAAGGATAATGACACTAATTGCATGATACGTCATCAAGATTGCATCTGATGAACCAAATCCACGAGCTGTAGAACCGCACCAGCATCTTGTCAGCCGTATAGACAACATTGGATGGACCAATAATGACGGCAACGTAAGGATACAAAGAGCAAGATGAGAATTCACCTCACTTGGAAATGCATGAAAATCAACAGAAATCCAGCGTGCACTAAAGACCAGAATCCTAAACTCAAATGTTGTCAGTTTCTATGTATATTTCTGAAGCATGATGAATCTCATAATTAACTATTAAAAAAAACAAACCATATTCCCTGCATTGATAGTCTTCGAAAATGAGAAAGACTAAAATGGCATAACAAGGTCACTAATAAGGAGCAAACGACTATGATCCGACAAGCATTAGCAGAAAAATTGCTAAGAAGAGGACTCCACTGTTGGGTTAGACACACCCTAACGAAACTTGTCATCAGCACCATGAGACAGTTCCAGCTCTGGAATACCAAAAATAAAATAATCAGTGACTTATTCAAGCACATCTGGAGAAGTGGACACGCAATCAAAACCAAAGTGACAAAGAATACACTAAAAGACCTAGTGCTGATGACATTCGTTAGTGGAGCGTAGCCTATGTCTGCCGAAGACGCATGCTCCACGGGATGTAGAATGGTATATCTGGTAAGATTTAAATCCCTCACAAGACTCAAAGGACCTTGGGCAGAAACTGCATTTAAGGGTTCTAGTGGTGACATCCCTTTATTCTCTTGTGCTCTTTCAAGTGAACTACGCAATACAATTTGCCGCGTAAGAGAATGATTTTTGGCAAAACGTCTGGTTAGAATTTCATTCTTTAATTGAAACTAATATCTCGCTGACTTGGTGTGTTTAATATCAGCCTTCTCAGCAAAATCGAACAAAAGTCGAAGAAATAAGTCAGCATGCTGCTGTTCTATAAACGACGTACAACGATCCTCGGGATCTTTGTTTGGCTTAGCGGCATTATTATTAAGTAACAGTACCAGATCCGTATCCACCTGTTGATCCTCAGACTTTTTCTGTGCCCTAGTAGTGACTGCGTTTGCTACAAGTGAGTGTTGCTGATTCCAGCCATCTATATCTTGCCGTGTGCAGTTCTGCACTTTCGGTAAATTGCCTATAATTAAATCTGCGACGGGAGAGTTGAGGACGCATGCGCGAACTGTACCTGATATGAACGAGGTATCTATTTCGATAACCGCTAGGGGGTAGTACTCTACTGTGCCTCCAAAGGTAACGCATCTGGAAGTTTTCCCGACGAGACACGACTCGCCAATGCATGAACGCCTCACTCCAATCGTCGTACATCCAGTGTTTCGCAGCACACTTACTAATTTACCGGCTACCAAACCTCGGTGTAAAGTCAAAGTGCCACCTTCCTCAATTAATGACAACACAGGCAAAACGTGACCACAGATCAGTATCGGTTTACCGTTTGGTTCGAATAAAGGCTTACAACCTAGACAATCTTCACTGTTAAATGTTTCCAATACCGATGTAGCGTTTGCATGCTCTGTCTTCCTGGTCGGAAATTCTTTTTGTAAATGATCCGTCGCATTACAAAGGTAACAGTGAGCTTCACGACGGTAGTTATTCCTTGGACTTCCCTTTGGGCTGGATGGTGGTGTTTTTAGTGGATTTGATGGTACTGTATGGTTGTGATATTACCTAGTGTGATGCATGAGGTCAGCTGTGAAGGCACCTGAGATAAATGTAGCTGTGAATTTACAGAAGGCCCTTCTTGCTACCACTTACGACCTCACACATATCTTTTTTACTAATGAATGTGGCTACGTTAAAATCTAGGGTACTGATATGTAATGTGTTGTGGTAGATTACATACACACACACAGATATTTAATAAGTCTAATAATATTAATAAAATTTATAACACACTGAACTAACTCAAGATGTTTAAAATTTTGATATCAAATTTTCTTTAAGTTTATTTGTTCTGAACCAAGGTTTTATTTTGGTCAGAACATATGAAAAGTTTTGAAATTATGAATGAAATGCATGAATATATGTCATAATAAAATAGAAAATGTGTACATATGTATTTCAAATGACTGGTTAATAGTAATTATATTAAGATAGTCCCAGGAGAACTTATTACTAGATATGCTGTTGGGGTGATATCATCACTCCCTGTCTATGACTACCAAACATTGTCCATTCACTGATGGGAGTAATACAAGTTTTATTTCCCAAAATTTTTGTGGGTTCTAGTGATGGTAATATAGTTGGTGTGTTAGTTAGTAAATAAGTTGGTGAAGGTCCAGCAGGCCAGACGCTCACGTATCTTGACTGAGTAGTTCTGGTGCTGGAATCTGGTGGCCCCACCTCTCCGTGCTTGGGGGCAATATAAGGCTGCTCTGACAAAATACTAGACTGCACTGGTCCACACTTGTATATATCAACACAGCATTTGACACCACTTTGGTGCCAAACAGAAACTCACACTTCTGCAACAAAAGTATTGGGTCATGTGTCAGAACTCTACCTCCTGAGCCACTTCTGCACACAACATTACACGACAACACCACATAGACGGGGTCAGATCTCTCTGACCATACAGCACATCTTACCAAGTTGGTTTCACATAGAACTAGTTCCCCAAGACTACATATTCTGAAATATGTTCATTAGCTTCCTGCTATTGAATAAGATAGGTGATATGTTCCACTGATCTCAACACTTGATCCGCCCTTCATAATCCTTGCTGGCGTTTATGTATTTTGTTTGTCTCTAGACCCTGAACTTGGGCTGGGGATCTAGAGCGAATCCTTACTTGTTGTAAGGGATAGATTTTGATATGGCAGTATCAAATCACTCGAAACATTAAACAATATTAAAATATACAAAGAAATGCTTTCAGTCTTACCAGAATTATGAATAGAGAACACAGTTATATTCTAGCAAAACTCAGCTGAGCTGCTGGCTCTAGTATGGCGTCCCTCTAAATATTGCAATTAGCTTCTGGGAACTACACCACTGAAGAATTACTGTGTCTACTACTGGACAATTTATGTTGAATGGCAAAAATGCGCGTCTGTGCGCCGATAATATGATTATCTGTGGCCAATCACCGACTTCCCCCCTTTCATTCCAACTAGATTTTAGCACTTGAGTCTCAAGGCCGCAATTTTTGAAAATTAGTGACATTTTTTTAACAGTGCAGTCGCTCGTTTGTTATGAACAACACAGTCTTTTGTCAATATCTTCATTATTATCTATCCGTCTGTATAAATGAAAGCATATTATTTCTCTGCTCAAGATGGGCTATCAGACTAGCTAGGTTTTATATTCCTAACATTATTATTAAGAAAAAGTTACTTTTTCAAGGTTAGTTGTTTTTTTTTGAAATATGTTCGAGCATCTTCTGTAATGCGTTTGCCGCTGAATTCAAATAAAAGGACTAAGTATCGTAAAAGCGTCCAAGAAATGACTGTTGCGTATAATAGCTAAGGTCCCTTTTGTCCATTTCTTTACATTGTGTCAACTTGTGGACGTGAATTTTTTTCCTTTCCCCACCAATTGCGTCGTTTTAGCCTTGCTAGTTTCAAGCACGTGTTCAGTCATATTTTTTCTTTTTGATCTCCGTTCCCTCCCGTCTCCAAGGGTAAACGTTTTGTCTTCACGTCTAACAAGTTAGTTTCCATGGCGGGTAGTGAACCGCGGCATGGGCGATCATGTCTTCTAGTAGCTTACGCATTATTTTTATACCTACATTTTATCTTTGGAGATATTTTAACGTTGTATCACGGTTAAATTTATCACAGTGTATTAGAAGGGCTTGGACCTGATTTGTCAATAAATTTGGATGCGTGGCGCCAGGAACCACACCTATGACACCCCCATTTAGAGCTATCTGACCTACGCTGAGGAAAACGCTTGGACGCGGAATAACGCGGTCTGGATTCGTAGTTAAATGTCCTTTCAAATCTCGACCTCCTGTCGTATTGTCTGTTCACATTATCAGATCGCGGTCTACGATATGGTGCATTGTTTACTTCCCTTGCAGAACATACCGGACAATTCTCAGGTTCCACCTCCTTATGTACTGACCTCCCAGGATGGGCAGTCATATACTGCATCCCTATCTCTAACATGGTGTCATGATTTTTTGGGTCACGTTCTTGAAAGAACGCAACTAAGTCCGACCTACAGGCCCAGAGGGCTTTATCTCTCAAGATGAGATCTTTGAGGCCTTAAAAATCTGTACTGATCCCAGATAGATCTATCCAGCGTTAAATGCTTGTTTTATGTTAGCAATAAAGTCGCCAAAATCCTGATCTTTACTGGGTTTCTCGTTTTTAAAACGCATAGAATAACCACGTGAAGTGAGACGGTATTTGCGAAGCAATGCTTCTTTTACAACATCACAGTTGAGCCTGTTATTTACAGGTAATTTTAAAAAAGTTTGTAACGCCTGGCCCGTGAGCAGATCGCATAACATGGAACTCTATTGTTCTTTCTTTATCTTCAGTGATATCATCTTACCTTCAAAGCGTTCTAGGTACACGTCGATCAAGTCGAAGGAGTCCGTAAAATTTAGTAACTTCTATTTATATGTATAGAATGGTTCCTTCCCCGAGGACTCTCTACCAGATGACCCATGAATAGAAGTTTCTAATTCTAATTTCTTTAAAGCAATGGCTTTCTCTTTTTCAATTTCCATTTGTTTGGTAGCTTCCTCAACTTCCCTTTGTTTGGCCTCAACTTCCCTTTGTTTGGTAGCTGCCTCAACTTCCCTTTGTTTGGTAGCTGCCTCAACTTCCCTTTGTTTGGTAGCTGCCCTAACTTCCTTTTGTTTGGTAGCTGCCTCAAATTCCATTCTCTTTAACAGTCTTTCATCATATCTTTCTTTTCGTTCCTCGTCCTTTTTTCGCTTTATTTCTGCCTCTTTGAACTGGTCCATTGCCCATGTTTCCAGTTCGAGGCCTGTTTTGTCCAACTGTTTTCCCATATCAATATTCATGTATGACACAGTTGATGGATAAAGAAAACAGACGCTACAATAAGGACAACGAAATCTAGAACAAGAGCAATGATAGCACAGAAATGACTTATCTGTTTAGCAGCCTGCCACTGTATGGTGCCTTGCTTAGTACGCGACGTAGACTTCACTGTCTAGAAGTATTCATGTACAAGGGAGGAGGCAGTGAGCTGTACTGATGAGTCATCTTGCTATAATGATGCCTTGGTTTTCAAATGGTCAATTCCACTGCACAGGATGTGGCAAGCGTCGTAAACTCTACCGTAAGGATGTCTTGAATAAGAAATGTTCCTTGATACTGCAAAAGATGTGACAAGCAGCATAGACTTTCTTGAAGTAGGAATGTTCACTGATACTGCGCAAGATGCGGTAAGCAGCGTCGACTTTCTTGAATTAAGAATGTTCACTGATACTTCACAAGATGCGGCAAGCAGGTAGATTTTCAATGTTGAAATATGTTGTTCATATCACTGATGGTAGTCCTGACACTATGGCAAGAAGTATGTCAGTAAGGACCACAAACAAGACGATAACAATGGATATGTAACCGTATGTAAGTCCTCGAAAACAGCGTGCAGCTGTGCAACTAGCCACCACTCAAGCGCTGATGAATGTCAACAAAGCATATAAATTCTTGAAACAGAGTGTAGCTTCCTCCGTTCGACACAAACTCAAGCGTTGAAAACCAACACTAGTGGCAATACATTCTGCTCTTACATGCAAATGTCTTGAATATTACGTGTTCCGTGAAACCAGTAATTTAAATCGATAATAGGCTGAACACGGCCTTGTATTTGAAATTCAGTGTTGTGTGAACACGCCAAAATACATGAGCGAAACTCTCAGGAATATAAGTAGATATTTCTTGACTGGCAACCCTGGATTGTACAATGGCTGAATACATTTGGCACGGATGGCTAGATTCTTCTGGCGGGTACAATTTCCCTCAAAGAGCCCCCAAAATGACACATGCTGGGTGATGCATGCTGTCACATTAATTAATCCTCAAAGATGCTTACTACCTTCTTAAACCATAATTGACACATCCTTTCCTGAGTAAACCAATCAACACCGAAATTTAGTCCCAAACTGAACACTGTATTACGGAAATGTCATGAGACACAAACGTTATATGACATACAAATATCCAAGGTAATAATTCGTAATTCTTCCTTCAGAATTAAACAACAAGATTCAGCCATAACATCTAGCCATTTTCACCCTCTACACGCAACCTTCCAGTCAAAAAACTAACCACCTCGCATCTTGAACTATTCTCACGTGTTTTGACCCACAATCCGCACGAGGCAAACTCACGTACAAACCAGACTGACCACTTTTCATTCGCACTTAACTTACACACAGGCCTACACAATTTACTGTTCACGCAAACAACCCCTCTTACTTTATCATTTGCTTACACACACACTGACCATAATCATCATCATCAGCGTAATCATCATTATCATCAATACAATATACGCTTGATAATTGTATTACACTGATATCATCATCATCATTACAACATATGCTCGATGTCTGTATTATACTGACATCATCATCATCATTACAACATTTGCTTGATATCTGTATTACACTAACATCATCATCATCATGTGACACAATTTATATTGTGAACACTTTTCAATTAGTGGAAATGTAAATGTAAACAAATTCTATTTGTACTATTAACTTTTTCATGTAAATGTAATGTAAAGCTAAAGCTATTCAATTTAAATGTAAAAGACAGTTTTCTCTCTAGGGATTAAAGTTAATTCTCATCGAGGGTAAATTCTGAAATAAATGGGATTGTAGAATCGAAGAAAGGGGGCACATAAGTATGTGTCGGAAACGCAATACTCAGGAGAGCGTTTCGTTTCTATTCTTTATCATAGTTATTCGTGGTACCAGCAGAAAGTACTATTTCTGGAAAAAAAAGGACACGTGGCCTAAGCTTTAAGACGAGGGACCAACTTTGTAGACTCTTCTTGAAATTCTGGGAAACGAGCTACACCCGAAAACCTTGACCATCGACGAGAGTGAGCAGTGTAAAAAAGAACGCAACAGCTAAGTGCAAAATATACGCTGCCAAAGTGAATTTTTTTTATCGACTGTATGTTACGCACAGATTTTTCTGAGTCAATATATATATTTACCTGTCTTGATTGTACACTTTAATTTTTGTAATCAAAGGTGCATAACTCTTGGTTAGCTGAGGTTAAATTTTACAATTGTTGTTACCTTCTCTTGTGTCTTAACCTGGCGGTCTATTATTAGATTTATGTCTGGTTGTTAATCCTTATATGGCTCGAATAGGTCATCTTTTCTTGGAATTTTCGCAACCTGAGTTGATGTTTATTCCCTGACCATATAAGTCGCGATTTGGTCAGTATCTTTGCTTGGTATGTGTCCAACATCGTCCCGTTTGAGTTTAACTCAGGGGTCAAGCGCTACTGCGCATGTGTCGAATTTAAGGTTGTTTGAAAAAGACTTCCGTCCCGGGAGTCGAACAGTGGTTCTGATCAGAGTGAGACGCGTTTCAGCGTCCGTGTTCATTTTTTACGGGGAAAATGAAAGTCCTCTCGTGTTGTTAGTTTATCTACAGATGATTTTCCCCTTGTGATTCTAAGCGCCTGGAGGCGTGTGAGTAATGGTGTTTATTTCTGAAGAAAGGTAATTGCTCTTCATATGATCATTATTTGTCGCCAGCTTTTATGATTGACATTTTGTAGTCTGATTGCTAACTTTCCCACTGGGCGGGAAAGAGTCTACTGTCATGAGAAGTTGCAGCTCACGAATCACCATGTCTTTTATGCATCGGGTTGGTGCATGCCCCAAGGGCTATCTGTTGGTTGAACTCTGTTGCTCCGGCGGTATCACGTCGGTCAAGGTTTGACACCTTTGCTATTAAAGGAACTTAGAGGACATTGCCTGATGTACTCCAGAAGATATGTCTGTCTTGCTGGGGGTCAGGAAGGGAGAGTTGATTTAATCTCCTACATCTATATATCTCGGCTGTAGTAGAAAAGGATGATGGTTTCAGCACCTGAATATATCTACAGTCGTTTATGATGTATTGATGCCAATTATATTATTCACCATTGCTATGCTGTATGTCGTCAGGTATCGTACTGACTTTGTATATGATGATGAACGTCCACTGTCCTGTATCGTGAATAAATCCATGATAAACGTCACCAGCTGTTACCATTAATTGACTTCCTCGTTGTGAGTCAAAGTGACGTCCTTGTGACCTGTGTACTGTAGTCCTGTGTGGACCTTCACATTCTATCAACACATCAGACAACCTACCAGACACGAGACACCCTTCCATACAGCCTTCAACATCCCCTGGTGTCTACAGTAGTAATATTACCACTACACTTTGGTGACTACAAAATTAATTACTCCAACATTTTTTTGGTGGCCATATATTACTGCTACATTTTTGGTGGCCAGCTGGTTTCGTCTGGTAACCAGCACTTACGGGGTCCATAACCCATTTATCATTCATGATTCGGAGGTCAAGGTTCGGTGAACTGTTCTCGCTTCATGCATTCAAGATATCTAGGTCAGCATGCTACACAGTTTTCCCTGCACTCAACATCGTGACGTGCCAAAGTAATATAAGTACTGTACCTGTAAACTGAAAGTACCCGGCGCTGCCTGGTAGATTGCCAACTTTGCAGTTTTCATCGTTAAGAAGGTCAAGTGCCGATTGAATTGAGTTACTGAGTTAAGAAGGACAAGTACCGTAACCATCTTTGGTGTTATATGAGAAGGCCAAGTTCCGTACCTCCATCTTTACTATATCAGAAGGTCAAGTTCCGTAACAGTCGTCTTTGCAGTTTTTGTTCATGCAAGTCCAGATGTTTGATCAGCGTTGGACCATCGAGTCTTTAGAATGCTGATTACTACCTGTTCTTTGCCGTGTTGACGATAGGATACATAAGTTAAGTGGCCTGTTTTTTGTTAACTGTGCCCTTGTATTGTGTATAACTGAGCCTTCTGTGTTTACATATCCTTTTGTTATATGTTTATATGTTACACTTTGTGTGTATATTTATATTTCAGCGGGTTTTTTTCGGTAGGCGGTGTCTGATTATAGGTGATACCACGTGATAGAGGTCTTATATCAGCGTTCTGTAGGGACTGTGCAAATTTCCCATAGCGGAATTTGCTAGCAACATCTGTTTCTATTTTTGTCTAGTTGTAACGAGGTGTGCTTTTCGTCGGTTTTTGTCATTTTTTCTGTTCTTTAGTTTTGTTTTGATTTGTTTGTATTTGTAGGTCTCCCCTTCCTATTGTTTAGTTTTATACAAACTTTATATTTATACACTGTGGTGTCATGTCTTCTGTATGATTTTCGCAGTTATCATAACATTCTTTGTGATATGTTCTTTAGTTTCGCTGTATATTTAGTTGACTTCTGCGAATGTTTTCGTATTGTCTTTGATCTTTTTTCATTGTTTGCATTGTTCTTTGTTGTCATTCATTATTGATAGACATATTTTATCATGCACTATTAGCTGTGTAGTGCACTTATGATAAAGAATTGACAGGTGGTGTTATTATTATACAGTTGATTATACAAGTTCTTTACTAAAGACTTGCCTCCCACAGATATTGGGAGGATATAATGTGATTATACAAGTACTTTATTTAAGACTTGTTACTGTTAAGGTTGGAATAAGATAATTTATTTCTTCAGGTTTTGGACTCATATTATTAGACATTATGTCTACATTTGAGTACTTTATTGAGCAAGGGAAATCCCTGGGCAAGACTGGTGATAAGTTGGAAGAATTTGCGACTGTTCAGTATGCCAAGGCATTAAAGTCGGAAGAAAAGAGAATGGAAATAGAAGCTGAACAAAAGAAAGCAGAAGCTGAGAATTTAAAATTGCAGATGCAGGTGGAGGAAAGGAGATTCCAGATGGAAATGGAAAAACAAAAAAGAGGAGCTGAGGCTGAAGAGAAAAAGTTACAAAGAGAAGCTGAAGAGAGGAAACTACAAATAGAGGCTGAAAATAAAAGACTAGAAAAAGAGGCTGAAAATAAAAGACGAGAAATAGAGGCTGACAATAAAAGACTAGAAAAAGAGGCTGAAAATAAAAGACTAGAAAAAGAGGCTGAAAATAAAAGACTAGAAAAAGAGGCTGAAAATAAAAGGCTAGAAATAGAGGCTGAAAATAAAAGGCTAGAACTGGAAAAAGAGGCTGAAGAGAGAAAGTTACAAAGAGAGACTGAAGAGAGAAAAGAAAAAGAAAAAATGGAGCACGAAGAAAAACTCTTAGCTTTGGAGATAGAGAAGTTAAAGTTGATGAACATGGGTAATGCTAATGATCCAAATAAGGTATCATCTTCTGGAAAGTCTAATGCTAGTACTTTCAAGATTAAACTACCAGCTTTCAATGCTTCCAGTGACGATATAACGTTCTATCTGGACAGATTTGAACGGTCATGTAAAACGCATAATATAGATAAATCACTATATGTTGATCAATTGTCAAATATACTTAAAGTTGAAGCTCTGGGTATGCTAAGCATGGTAGATGAGCCTGACAAGAACAATTATGAGGTTGTCAGGGCGGCCTTATTAAAGAAATACCAACTTAACGAAGACGGCTATCGTCTTCAAGTCAAGAATATGTTACCAGAAACTGGAGTAGAATTCTCTGAATTTATTGCAAAAATACGTCTCACGTTTACACGTTGGGTTGAGCTGTCTAAGACAGAACATACATTTGAAGCACTTATGGACTTACTACTTAGAGACAAAGTTATGTCTTCTGTCAACGAGTCTTTTCTTGCTTTCCTTCACGAGCGTAAGCCTAAAAACATAAAAGAAATGGAAGAATATTGTTGCCAGTATGTCACTGCACACCTTCATGTAACCGTTAGCAACTCTAAAGTGAAGGAAGGTTTGCCAGTTGCTTCGGCAGCACCATATGGCCCAGACTTTTTTCGTAAATTTCAGGGTACTCAACAAAATTTTAACAGGAAAAGTAACCGTAATTATGCTCAGAATCAGGGCAATCAATCACATAGTGGTTCTTCTTCGAAGAACTGGAGACGGGCTGAGAGTCCTCGTTATTCTGTACCCAATAATTATAAACACTTTCGCAGAGGTAGTTATAATAGAGGCTATCAAAACTATTCTTCGCGGAGACCTCAAAACCAAACTAATAGATGTTCTCATCAATGTGGAAATGATAATGATAACTATGGAAACTGGGATTCAAACCAGCATTACAGTTACAATAGAGAATACAATGATAATTTCAGAGGCAATAATAGTCGCGGTAGATCTCAACTCAAAAAAAAGAGATATCAACAAGCAAACGCTGTGCAGCAAGAATCTCAAGGAGCCTGTAAACAGGCTGATGATAATAAAAACTCTAGCGCTGTCACATGTTCTGCCTTTGACTTTGGGAGAGAAAATGAATGCCCCAATGCACTACTTTGTTCGAGCCGACTACTGTAACTACCTTGAGCTGTGGTCATCCTCTTTCCGCTCTTCCTGCTTCAGTTGCGCATGACGGGAGAGGATCTCTTATCCTACATAAAGGTCTAGTAAATAATAATCCAGTCTCAGTCCTTTTTTATTCTGGATGCACTATTATTGGAGTTAAGCAATCTCTTGTAGATCCATCCTGTGCTACAGAAAAAGTGATCAAATGTGTCACATCTGGTGGCACTTTGGAAAAGTATCCTACTGCCATAATTTACATTGCTACTCCCTTTTTTACGGCAGATGTGCGCGCGTGTCTTCTACCAAATCCTATTGCGAATCTTATTATCGGTCGTATTCACGGAGTTAGGAATGTACTCCGCAGCAAATTGCTGCTTGGGAAGAACAAAATATTCAAGCTACCAATGCTGTGGTGACAAGAGCACCGGCTCGTCAGATACCTCAACCTTCATTAACTGATAATAATGAAGTACATAGCCAAAATAGTCACTTGGTTATTTCACGTGACTCATTCATAAAATTGCAAGAAGAAGATCTTTCTTTAAAAAAAATTCTTCATTCTAGCAAAAAAAGGTGATCCAAATCAGAATACAAATCGAAAATCTTGGATTACTATGAAGAACGGCGTACTTGTGCGTATGGTACAAGACTCGACGGCGTCTACACATTCACAAATTCTTGTGCCTAAGAGTATGAGATTACAGATATTGCAACATGCTCATGACTCGCAATGTGCTGGAGATATGGGTTTTTCCCGTACAAAGTCGAGAGTTCTTGCGGCTTTCTTTTGGCCATTTGTGAACAAGGACATACGTATTTACTGCCGATCTTGCAAAATATGTCAAGAGGTCAAATCTAGAGGACCACGACATGCAGCGTCTATCCAGGCTGCAGACATTCCTATTCGGCCGTTTCAGAAAATGGCAATAGATATTATTGGTCTTTTTAGGATCAAGTCGGCCAGAGGACATCAGTTTATCCTTACATGTGTCGACATGTGCACACGTTGGCCAGAGGCTATCCCTCTTAAGAGCATCTCCACTACCTATATTGCAGACGCTCTTTGGCTGATATTTTCTCGTTTCGGATTCACCAGAGAAATATTGTCAGACCATGGTACTCAACTTATATCAGATACTATGTCGCAGGTAATGTCTACTCTGCATATTAAAAGGTCTCTCAGCAGTATTTATCACCCCATGTCGAATGGGTTAGTTGAGCGTTTGAATAGAACACTCAAGACTTTACTTGGGAAGATAACTGAGGATCATCCTCAGGATTAGGACAGGGTTTTACCCGCGGCTCTCTTTGCTTATAGAGAGGTGCCCAATGAAAACACAGGGTTTTCTCCTTTTGAACTTGTCTTCGGCGCGTGACCGCGTGGCCTTATGTCTTTGCTCCACGATCTTATCACTGCTGATAATATTAGCGATGACACACAATCTTCATATGAGTATGTCATTGCTCTGAGGCAAAAGATCATCGAGGCATGCAAACTAGCAACTTCTTCATCTGAATTTGCTAAAGAAAAGGCAAGGCAATTTGCAAATAAGAATAGATGTCTACGACAACTTTGTCCAGGTGACAAAGCACTCGTTCTACTCCCTTCTAGGGAGAACAGACTTCTTATTGCATGGAAAGGTCCGTATACGATAGTCTCAAAAATTTCCGATGTCGACTATGTTGTCGATATTGATGGGAAGCATAAAACTTTCCATATAAATATGCTCACGGAATTTCTTGAACGACCGGACTATTTGAAGCCTATTTTCCAGGCGACGGACGATTCTCCAGTACCTCATGGTCATTACTCATCCCTGTCGGTTATACAGGATGAGGAAACTACTTTCTCAGAAGTCAATCTTCCTCTTCCTGTGATCCCACTTCATTCTACGGAATCTTGGAAAAACGTTACAGTTTCTCCTAGTCTTTCCTCCGAGGAACACCGACAAGTTTCTTTGATGTTACAAACGTTTCAGGATGTCCTTACCGACATTCTAGGACACACACATGTCATTGAACATGACATAATACTTAATGACCTTAATCCTATTAGAGTCAGACCCTATCCTATACTCATCCATTTTCAATCACAAGTCGAAAAAGAATTGGATGAAATGATACAATTGAAAATAATTGAACCATCCACTTCAGCATACTCTTCGTCCATGGTAATTGTTCGAAAGAAAGACAATAACATACGCCTTTGCGTTGATTATCGCAAATTGAACCAAGTTACGAAGTTCGATGCTGAACCTATGCCTTCATTAGAAGAGCTACTAAACAAGCTTTCTAATTCTAGATTCTTTACCAAACTCGACTTATCAAAGGTTATTGGCAAGTTCCTTTAACTGAACGCGCCAAACCTCTTACTGCTTTTTCTACACCCAGGGGTTTATTTCAATGGAATTTCATGCCTTTCGGCCTTATGAACGCCCCTGCTACGTTCGTACGCATGATGCGTCGAATTCTCTCATATCGAACAGATGTCATAGCATACTTAGACGATATCTGTCTCTTCAGTGATTCCTGGGAAGATCACTATTTGAGTTTATACGAATTGCTGTCTACTCTTCGCGAGTATAATTTGACTGCAAAACCCTCTAAAGCCTTTATAGAATTTAGTAAAATTTCTTTCCTGGGTCACCGGGTTGGTCATGGTCTGTTAAAGACAGATTACCACAATATTTCCAAAATACTAAACATTTCTGTTCCTAAGACGAAAAAACAAGTACGTAGTCTCTTAGGTTTGATACAATTTTACGGACAATTCATTCCGAATCTGTCCTCCATTATGGCACCTCTTTCAACCTTGTTGAAGAAAGGATCGCCTAATCTGATCCGCTGGTCTCAAGAATGCCAATCCTGATTGGACCAGATTAAAACTTTATTTTCATCTCCATCTATCTTAAGGTTACCTACTATTGAGAAGACTTTTGTTCTTCGTAGTGACGCCTCATTCACTGGGATTGGCGCAGCACTAATGCAGGATTATTCAGATACTCTGCATCCGGTGATGTATATCTCTAGGAAACTAAATGCAGCAGAGAGGATTTACTCGGTTCTAGACCGTAAATTGTTGGCTATGGTTTGGTCAATTCTCAAGTTACAAAGATTCCTTCTGGGCGCGCATTTCATTGTGGAAACCGACCAGAAAAGTCTTACTGCTATTCAGAGTAAAAACTTGAAGAGCTCGAGATTTACTCGATATGCCATTGCTCTTCAACCATTTCATTTCACGGTGCTAGCTATCCGAGGTTCGGATAATGTGATGGCAGACATTTTGTCCAGATGCCCACATGATTCCACTTGACTTGTCTGTCCTATATTTCCTGATAGACGTCGAGATTTATAACAGGTCTCTACTATAATTATATATCAGCACATTTATTCTCACTTTATGAGAATTTATAACATTGTACTGTATGATTTCCTTTTTCTGTTACCGATTTTGTTATAACGGAAGAAGGCTAAGTTAGCAATATAAGGGCCAAAAGTTCTCATGGCCACAATTTATAGTCAAGAATGTATTTTGATTACTGTATTAGAAAATCTAACATTTATCATATAGAATTGTGTTATTTATATTTTCGCAGCAAATCATTGAAGTGTGCGAGATGCTGTAAATTGAGTCAACCATGACGTATAGCGAAGTACTAACTTACCTTGGAACGACTCAGTAGATGTGCCCTCTTAATTTATGTCCACGTCTTCTGGGATCATCTACTTAATTAGTATTATGTATAATGCATTGTATCATACTATTATTACATGCTTACATAATGTGGTATTTGGTTATTAAAATGTGTATATCTCTATAATGCGGAATATTATGATATGACACCGCTGTTTGGATGACATTCCATTGTTTAATCCTATGATAATATATTTAATGTCAGATAAATTTGTATGTGTATAATTTTGATTGCATTATAATGTTGCCAGCATTGTGGTGTATGTTGGTGGCACCTCCCTGGAATATGTGTATACTTAGGGAAATACTTTCACTAAGGATTTGAGATATAGTCTCACCTAACGCTCCATGCGTCGAGCTTGCCTCACATTAGGCATTATATTTTTTGGTGATACGTTTATCCGCGCATCATTCGTGCGTTAGGAGCCTGTTTGATCTTGCTCTTGGATTAAAAAAAAGTGTATCTTTTTTTTCCCCGGGGGTTGCGGTAAACTGTTACGCACATATTTTTCTGAGTCAATATATATATTTACCTGTCGTGATTGTACACTTTAATTTTTGTAATCAAAGGGGCATAACTCTTGGTTAGCTGAGGTTACATTTTAAAATTGTTGTTACCTTCTTTTGTGTCTTAACCTGACGGTCTATTATTAGATTTATGTCTGGTTGTTAATCCTTATATGGCTTGAATAGGTCAGCTTTTCTTGGAATTTTTGCAACCTGAGTTGATGTTTATTCCCTGACCATATAAGTCGCGATTTGGTCAGTATCTTTGCTTGGTATGTGTCCAACATCGTCCCGTTTGAGTTTGACTCAGGGGTCAAGCGCTACTGCGCATGTGTCGAATTTAAGGTTGTTTGAAAAAGACTTCCGTCCCGGGAGTCGAACAGTGGTTCTGATCAGAGTGAGACGCGTTTCAGCGTCCGTGTTCATTTTTGACGGGGAAAATGAAAGTCCTCTCGTGTTGTTAGTTTATCTACAGATGATTTTCCCCTTGTGATTCTAAGCGCCTGGAGGCGTGTGAGTTGTGGTGTTTATTTCTGAAGAAAGGTAATTGCTCTTCATATGATCATTATTTGTCGCCAGCTTTTATGATTGACATTTTGTAGTCTGCTTGCTAACTTTCCCACTGGGCGGGAAAGAGTCTACTGTCATGAGAAGTTGCAGCTCACGAATCACCATGTCTTTTATGCATCGGGTTGGTGCATGCCCCAAGGGCTATCTGTTGGTTGAACTCTGTTGCTCCGGCGGTATCACGTCGGTCAAGGTTTGACACCTTTGCTATTAAAGGAACTTAGAGGACATTGCCTGATGTACTCCAGAAGATATGTCTGTCTTGCTGGGGGTCAGAAAGGGAGAGTTGATTTAATCTCCTACATCTATATATCTCGGCTGTAGTAGAAAAGGATGATGGTTTCAGCACCTGAATATATCTACAGTCGTTTATGATGTATTGATGCCAATTATATTATTCACCATTGCTATGCTGTATGTCGTCAAGTATCGTACTGACTTTGTATATGATGATGAACGTCCACTGTCCTGTATCGTGAATAAATCCATGATAAACGTCACCAGCTGTTACCATTAATTGACTTCCTCGTTGTGAGTCAAAGTGACGTCCTTGTGACCTATGTACTATAGCTCTGTGTGGACCTTCACATTCTATCAACACATCAGACAACCTACCAGACACGAGACACCCTTCCATACAGCCTTCAACATCCCCTGGTGTCTACATTAGTAATATTACCCCTACACTTTGGTGACTACAAAATTAATTACTCCAACATTTTTTTTGTGGCCAAATATTACTGCTACACTGTACTATCAATAAATGATGAAACTTTTCTTATGAACTATTCAATTATTTTTTTCAAACGTTAAAACTTAAGAGATTATAAAATTTTGTTATTTGTAGTTTTACAAATTTAACTTCGATTTAATCCTTTTAAATGTATTACCTGTTTGTTTCAGTCAATTTACTACACACACTCTTAACAGAGCTAGAACAGAATAGTAAGTATTCCACTGAGTAAATCAGAGGTGGGGGCTTACCGAGCTAAAATTAACCATTGTTTAATTCTTCACAAAATGGTCGGCAGATTCTAGAATTAACGTGCTCAGCCAAAGCAGCATTGTTTTCGCTTATCTGAATATCTTGTGAAGACTCCCTTTGTGATAGAAGTGTCATTACCCTTCCATCTACATCTCTGCCAAGAGTAATCGCGTGCGAAGGTAGACATCTTTCAAGGCCCAAAGTAAATACTCTTGAGTATTGGCCACCGTTGGACCACTACTGCAAAGCAGGGGAGGCAATACCGTCACACGCATTAAGACCTACAAACTAAGAGAATCAGAGGTTAAGATGGATAACAGGGGCTTATTAATAGAGCAACGAGAAACATAGAGGAATGGCCTGGAAACCCTCTGGCTTAAAGGCACCATAAAGGCAGCTGCAGCAGAAGCATGCAGTAAGGTCCGACTTGGAAAGAAGAGAAAGAGGACACCATGGGGGACAGAATAAGTAAGAGAAAAAATAAGAGATAAGAAAAACGGAACAGAAGCAATAATTAGGAGCTAAAAACACAGCAGGTAAAACAGAGAAATATAGAGAATATGTGATACTCAGAAAAAAGCAAAGAACAAGGTGCTAGCAGCTAAACAGAACTCCTGGGAAGAATTTAGAAAAAAATCTAGATAAAGATGCTCAAGAAAACCAGAAATTATTGTAAAAGACTAAATAACACGAGGAAGGAAAAACAGTGCCCTCTTAAATTTATAAAGGACAAGCAAGGCAACTACTCCACAGCAAGTAATTGACAGATAGAAAGAATATTTATCAGAACTCCTTGATGGTTAGCAAGGCCAAGCATTAGAAATGATTACCACTAACACAAAAGAGGAAACTGATGGTGGCGAAGATTGCATCAAAATTGAAGAACTTAAGACAGCACTGGAAACAATCATAATAGATAAAGCAGCAGGACATGATGGCATTACACCCGAAATGGTTAAGTACGTCGGAGCAGCAGGCGACCTATAACTTCTGAGGGGTATACAGGCAGCCGGGTGCCATGTGACGGTATTGCCTTCCCTGTTTTGCAGTAGTGGTCCAACAGTGGCCAAAACTCAAGAGTATCTGATATGGGCTTCAAAGGTGTCTACTACATTCGCATAAGATTACTCTTGGCAGTTTTGTAAATAGAAGGTTAATGACGCTTCTATCTCAATGGAATGTTCATAAGATATTTTGATAAGCGAAAACAATGCTGCATTGGCTGAGCACGTTAATTCTAGAATCTGCCGACAAATGTTGTGAAAAATTAAGTAATGATTAATGTTAGCTCGTTCAAGCCCCCACTTCTGATTTTCTCAGTGGAATTCTTATTATTCTGGTAAAGCTCTGTTTAGAGTGTGTGTAGTAAATTTACTGAGACAAACATGCAGTACATTTAAAATGATTAAATCGAAGTTAAGTTTGTAAAAGTACAAATAACAAAATTTAAAAATCACTGAAGTTTTAACGGTTTGAAAATTATTGAATAGTTTAACAGAAAAGGTTCATCATTGATAGATAGTAGGTTTCATGGGAAAAAAGTTCAATCTGACAGCGTATATATTGCACTTAGCCTCCATTGGTTGTTTCTGCTCCCGCTGGGTTGGTTCTTTTTACACTGTTCACGCTCGTCGCTGGTCAAATAGGTAGGGTTCAGCTCGTTCCCAGGAGTGTCAGGGAGAGTCTACAAAATTGACGGCTCGTCTTAAAGCTTAGGCCACTATTCCCTTCTTGTCCCAGTGATAGTACACTTCAACTAGTACCACCACCAACAACTATGGTAAAAGAATCGAAATGAAACGCTCTCCTGAGCATTGCGTTGCCCGAGACATACTTATGTGTCCCCTTTTCTATTCCACCATCCCTCTGCCTCAGAATTTACCCTCGATGAGAATTAACTTTAATCCCTAGAGAGAAAACTTTCTTTGCATTTAAACTGGATAGCTTTATCGTTATTTTACATTTAAATGAAAAGGTTAATTGTACAGATAAAAAATGTTTTCATTTACATTTCCACTGATTGGAAAGTGTTCACAATATAAATTGAATATGTTTTCATTTATATTTGCACTGATTTGAAAAGTTTGAAACTTGCAGTAATTTTAAAGTAAATATTTTAACATCGACATGTACACTGGTTTGAAACTGTAAGTATTACACTGGTATACACACATTTTGGTGCCTTAAATTTTATAGCTGTTCTTGGGTAATTTTGGGTTGCTGATTCCAAAAATGTAATCATATTTTTTCTATCAGCTCTAGTTTTTGAGATAACTAAGAATGACCATATTATTAGGGCAATTGTTATGTGCTATCCTAGAGTTAGGTGCTATCAGTGGCATTTTGACTTTAGTCTGCATTCATATTATATGTAATTACTGTGCATATATTACCAAAAATGTAATAAAACTTTATCACTAGCACTTGTTTAGTCAACACGCAAAAAGGATCTTTTCGAGGACTTCCTGGAATGTGATATGCCCGGACAGTCACGTTTAAGGGTCCAACAGTAATCTGCCATCATGTGGGCATCCCAAAGTCCCTGGTATCTCTCTTCCATTGTTTTTATATCTTGGTGAAATCTTTCACCTTGCTCTTCACTAAAGTCGCCAAGATTCTCCGGAAATAAATGTAAATGGTTATGGAGGTAATGCAATGTTATGCTCATGTTGCATCCAAGTTCACAAAAACTCGACAGCATGTTTCCAACTAATTAAGAATAATTGTCTGCTTTAAAGTTACCCAGAAAGTTTTGCACAACTAAAACAAATGATGACCAGGCTGTGGACTCTGTTTTGTTCATGGAATCAATAAAATTTGGATCGTTTATTAACTTTCTAATTTGAGGTCCATCAAAAATTCCAGCTTTAAGTTTGTCTATGCTCAATTCTGGAAACTTTCTGCATAAGTAATTAAAACAGGTACCATCTTTGTTCAGTGCCTTAACAAATTGCTTCATCAAGCCAAGCTTTATATGTAATGGTGGCAGTAGAACTCTTTTTCGATCAATGAGAGGCTTATTGACAATATTTTTTTTCTCCAACTTTAAATTCATCCCTCAACGGCCACTGTTTCTTTGTCCAGTGCATATCTTTTGCCCTGCTATCCCACAAACATATAAAGCATGGATATTTGGTGAATCATATTTGCTGGCCAAGTAAAAAGTTCATCATTTTAAGATCTACACAAACCATCCAGTTATGTTCTAAATACTTCAATTTTTCCAGAACTGTGTTTATTGTAGCATACTCCTCCTTCATTGTAGTAGAATGAGCAATTGGAATTGAGCCATATTTGTTACCATTGTGTAAGAGAACACCCTTCAACCTAAACTTCTTTTAGAGCTGTCAGTGAAAAGTCGCCACTCATCTGGTGTATAACTTACACCCATTTTGTTAACAAGACCTCCTACATTAGTACAAAACACAAGGTTGTTTTCTTTACAAAAGAATGGAATAAAACTTTGCTCTCTGCTGCGATAAAATGTAACCTTTGTTTCAGCAGTCAGTAATTTGTTTTCTTTCAATCTTGAAGCCAAAAGTTCTGAAGATTCTTTGGAGAGATATAGATCTCGGGTTAGATCATTTAGTTCAAGCTGGTCGAAGCGTTGAGCATCTGAAAAATCATTTTCGAAATCACTATCACTGTCGCTTGTCGTTCCACATGCCACTGCTGTCTTATCTTGTAGCAGGGAATCCGACATCTGACTGAAAGTTGGAATTGGTATGTCATCTCCGTGCGGAACAGGTCGCCTAGCAGAATCTAAATCTGGATATTTCCACTTTTTGTGATTTTTTTCCATTAATTTCCTTAATATTGACAACACAGAAATAACAGTCATCATAGTGGTTCTTGGGCTCTCTCTCCAAACCATTGGAATTCCAAATTTTAAACATTTCTTCCCCACAAGTCCACTGTCGCAGGTGTTCAACACATGTTTTGCAAACAATATGAGGAGCCCAAGACTTGTCCTGGTCACCTAATTTTACTTTAAAGTAATCAAAGTATGCCTTTTTCACAAAAACAGGAATATGCTTCCTATGTTCTTCTTTGAAAGTGTACTCTCCACAAATATAACAAAATAAATGCGGTGAAAGAAAACATGCTCTTATTGAAGATGATGCTATTCTCTGTTAGAAGTGTAATAAAATAAGTAGCATACTAACAAGCATGCAGTGGCTTAAAATCTAAAAAAGGAAATTCTGGGAAGATTCTTGGAAAACTGAAAATGAGAGTAAACAAGCAGTTTTCTTTTGTAAAGGACTAGACAGCAATAGTTTTTTTTACATAGCCTTATATAGAAAATATTGTAATAATACAAAAATGTCTGTATCTCAAAAACTAGAGCTGCTACAGACACGTAAATGTGATATTTGGATTGAGCAGGCCTCATTTACTTACAATCAAGAGTAAAATGTTTGGCACCAAAAAAATTTTGTGTGTGTGCAGGGCTGTGTAATCATTCCTCGACTTGGGCGATTAAATCGGTGAACGGATAGAAAGTCATTTAGGCGAGGCGTAATTGGACATATGCCCCCCCCGCCCCCCCCCCCCCCCCCCCCCCCCCCCCCCACTCCGCCACCTTTTGTCATGTCTTTTTAACCTTGTTAACTATTCAATGTTTTTTTTTTAAATTTTGCCTTGTGTTGACCAGGCTCGTCCCGATGAACTTAGTCGGTAATATTAGAGGACATGTCCAAATATAAAAAAACCTTTAAGTTTTCATACCTGCTTATAGTCTTACGTAGGCGTCGCATTGAGAGGGAGCCGTTGAAATGTATTTTTGAAATAAAAAAAAGAATTACATTTGAAAAGAGCAACTGAAACCGGTCTATTCCGGAGTTTAATTTACGAACTTTTTAAGGTTTTTATTTACACTATTACAAAATACAAAATTATTTTCCAGCACACTTTCAAGACACTGAACTAAGACTGATCCAAATATTAAAATCCTAGTGTAAGTAAATAAATTAAGGGGTTGCTGTAAAACTGGTAAGTAATATATATAAGTATATAAACTTAAATGACATCTATCATGGCAAACATTTACCGTGGCCCTTCATTTCTACAGGCCTGACCATTTAGGTAATTCCAATATTCATGTCACTGCCCTCCTTTCATGTGTCGGTGATGACCGGACTCGTTTTTCGTTGGAGAATCGTTGGAGAATCGACTTATTTTTCAAATGGGCTGTTTATGTCCAAAAGGCCATAATGTCCAACATCATTTTGCATAAATTCTGGTGGCTTTTCTCTCTTTTTCATTCTTCTTTATTCGTTGTTTTTTCGATCTATCTTCTTATGTTTTTGTTTTGGTTCGTTTCGTATCCTTTTGTATCTTTTTAAATTGTCGCTATCTTATACGTCACTTCCTTAGACGATTTCTTGGACAAGCTACCTCAGTGTTCTATTCCAAGCATCTAAGGATCTAGCTAAGTGACCTTTTACTTGTTCCGAAGTTTTGTTCATTCTCTTTTTTTTCGCTTCGTTGATTATTTACTTTCTTGTTTCGGTATTTCTTTCAGGTTTTATGATTTTCTTGCATTATTATTGTTCTTTTTTCGCTCATCACTGTGGGTGTTTACTTTTTTCATCTGCTTGTATCGCTCATTTGGTGTATGTTTCTCATCATCGTATGTTTTTGTAGTACCTATATGTAATTCTTGTCTTTGTCACCTGTTTGTAACTGTGGTTGATGAAGGGTAAAACTCGAAACGTTCCTTGTTTCATGTGAACCGTTAATTTGTAGAACTGATTCAATACCGTTTTATTGGTTTATATACTTATATATATATATATTAAAATCCTAGACACAACTCTTTCTCAAATTCCGATACGTCTTTCTCTCACCACCAAAGAACACATCAAATATGTCTTTAATGTATGCAAAACACGTTTCAGTCGATCCACCTATATTAATTTATTATTCTTGCGGCAGTTTGGTAAACGACAATCTAAATATTCTGGGCTGTGCCCCATTTAGCTCATCAGAAATCAGACTACCTACTTCGACACATTTGAACATATTTAACTGATTCCGTACACAAGATCTTTTAAAAGACGCAATGGCCGACCGCTGGGACCGTAAGATCTTTTAAAAGACGCTGATTTATTTCGTTGTTTCTTTCTATTCTGATATTTTATACTGCCCGGAATTGATCTCGAACGGAAGTAAACACAAAACTGGGCAAATTTCAACAAGCTTCAACGTCTTTTATTTGCGTTTGAAGGGATTTTTTCACATTTATCTTCATCTTTAATCGTGTTTTGTCGTATCGCCATAATGTTCGAAAAACACACAGGATATGTTACTAATATGTGAACAGTGAACAAACTGTGTGATCAACCATACCTTTCTTACTTTTTCTGTGTTTCTAAATGGATTACCTGCACAAAGAGAGCAGTGAAACTGTATTGTGATAACAATTTATGTTACAAGCCTTACGTAAGTCGAAAATTTTTGTTCAAAATTTCAAGTTATCTTTTTTCCGTGTACATGTTATCTGTTATAACATAAACATAACATAAAATTAGCTAGAAAGGCATATGGATTTACATTGTTCATCCAATGTACTTTAATTTGATATATAATGTGTTATACTTAACTCATGATTAGACACACATTGTCAGTAACGTAAATTATGTATGTGTAAATTTTTGGGGCTTAAAAATAATTCCGTCCAGAGCTGAAAATAATTACGTACGGAAAGAGTTAATGCATAATAATTCTGTTGAGCAAAATTATCATGTTCATAACCTGGTAGCACCACGCTCTTGTCTACCCAGTTGTAATTTGTATATGGCGCTGCTCTTGTCTACCCAGCTGTAGTTTGTTTATGTCGCTGCTCTTGTCTACCCAGTGGCGGATCTACATTTTGGGCGCCCTGAAGCTTGAACTCTTGAAGTTGCCCTTTTTATTAAAAAAAATTGTGAGGATGGGAAAGAAATGTATTATAGAAATAAATGGACTTGGAGGACCTGAAGTTCAAGCTTTATAGTAGATCCACAACAACGCACATATAAAAACTGAAGACGAATGAATTTTCAAAAAAGTAACAACTCTGCTGGGGGTTGAATGCAGAACATTTGCTTGGAAGGCATATGTTCTGATCACTAAACCACTATCCACCTTGGTATATGTGACTTTAAATCTTGACTATTTTAATGATTGCCTCCATCATTTAGAATTAGTTCGTTGAAGACATACCAAGAAAATTATAAGTTAAGAAAATTAGCAATGAGGAAAATATAAAATGGGTGTATCCATAAGAGATTTGTGCTCAGAAGGAACAGTTAAACTTACCAGAACATACTACATGAAGCACATTTTACAAAATACTCTTATTTCTGTTTTTTCTAGCAACATATTCACGCACAGTTTTGCTGTATGAGAGCTTCCTTGCAATGTCATTTTCTAGAGACAATATGCATAAAGAATTTAAGCGTTCTTCAGTCATGGTAGACCGAAATTTGTTTTTTTTTTTAAAAATAAAGGATAGCTTTGAAAAATTCCTTTCTGCTTCACAGCTCGTGATGGGCATTGTCAAGTACAGCTTAAGCGCAGTAATAATATTGAGAAACACTTCAATTAGGTGTTGCTCACAAATAAGCTGAAGAACTTCTGCGCATTGCATTTTAGATGGCGTGTTTACTTCTGCGTTATGGGATTTCCTAAAGTGCAAATATTCTTTGAACTGATAACACTCGTTTACTAATTTGTGGTCAATACCATCTTTGTAATAAGACCACACTTAGAGTTTAGCTCAGCAGCATGGCCATCAGCTGCTAACTCACATCTGCAGTCTTTGGACAAAGTGTAAAATCAAGCTCTCAGGCTCATTACAGGAGCCATGAAAACTACACCAATATCAGAGATGCAGAAGGTTGCTGGATTACAGACATTGTCCCATAGAAGAGACACAAAAACCATGATCCAGATGGAAAAGTACAACAGTATGCCAACGCACCCAATGAAGGCAAGACTAGATGATCTGGCACTGGGACTTCTAAAGCGTAGCAGCTTTGTGCATCGGGGAAAAAGACTTAAAAGACAGCATCAAGAAGACCTATCCATGAAGACAACACCACTGAAGCCCACCCTATACCCTGTACCATGGGAGCAGGCCAGCAATGCCCTCCAAATTAATACATCAGTCAGTGGTCTCACAAGTGGATGTGAGTATAACGATCTGCAAAAACGAACTGCTACATTGAGTATGATCCAAGAAAGCTATCCCGATCAATCATGGATACATGCCTATACAGATGGATCAGCAACTAATGCTGTTAGGAATGGAGGTGCCGGTATCTTTATCTCATATCCTGACAACCACTATGAGACTAGGCACATTCCCACTGGTAAATTCTGTTCCAACTATACAACTGAGGTTCAAGCTCTAGAACAAGCTGCAAATATGATTTATAACACCAACTCTGACTGCCACCAGGTAGTCATCCTCACAGATGCACTGTCTGTCCTGCAAGCTCTCAAGGGTGGTAAACTCCCGCACCTGAGAAATGAACTAAACAAGATAGCTGCCAAAAAGAGAACCATACTTCAGTGGGTACCATCTCATTGTGGTGTACCCGGAAATGAAAAGGCAGATAAACTTGCAAAAAAGGGAGGAGAATGTGAACAAGAAGATAATGAAGTCACATACTTTGAGAAAAAGAGAGCTATCCAGACTATCAGAAGAGAACAGAACCAACCCAAAGACGACTATCACACTCATGACCGGCAGGGACAGATAACTATTTTTCGCTTCAGGACAGGGCATAACAAACTGAATAAACACATGCACAAGCTACGATTGTCTGCTTCACCACTGTGCACATGTGGATTAAACGAACAAACTGCTGAGCATGTTCTACAGGATTGTCCTCTGTATGACCAGTTAAGAAAGATATACTGGCCCAATGACGCAACACTAAACTCAAAGCTATATGGAGCTAAAGAGGAACTTTAAACAACAGTCGAATTCATCATGAGAACTCGTCTGACGGTGTAAACATCAAAGATGCGATCGCAAGAAGAAGAAATACCATCTTTGTAATACGATATTGTAAGTTTAATACTGTCCTCATCAATTTCAAAATTGTTCACCAATTCTGAGAGGAACTTGAACATTTTTGCAATCTGCTCATATGGGTTAATCCTCTTACTTAACTGGATTATCAAGCAGTCATACAGTTGATATAGAACTTCTATCCTAAATTTGTCAGCTCTTCTCAAAGAAGCAATACCACTTGTTCCATCTGAAAATTTCCTTGTAACAATGCGAATGGAAGCATCAGAATAACTTGAAGTGATATCTTCACACAAACCTTTTGCTTCTGATTCATAGTGTGCAATTCTATCAGCTGAATTTTCTCTGAGTTCTTTAACAAACGAAAGTAAAGATGAAAGCAGAAGATAACCTTCAAATACATCAAAACCAGGGGTTTGGAGTTTCTTACTTGTTTTGTTGAAACGCTTCATCACTTCTTCCCAAACGACTGTTAAAATAGCATATTCCAGCTGTACCAACTTCTTGTATAAATTCTTAGGACCTCGTTTACATTCAGGTTTCTCTTCTGAGTCTTCAAAAATATGTTTGAGAGTTTGTAAAATACCCATATATTTTAATTGCCCGGACTGCATCATAGTGTGCGGACCATCTAGTTACACTTAAGCTCTTTAGAGAAAAAATGTAGATTGCCCTGTGTGTTTAAAATCCCCCATCTTCTTGGAGATCCAGAAAAGAAAACATACAGCTCCTGCAAAATGCCAAAATAGTCATCAACTTCAGGTACAGTAGACACTGCCTTTTCTCCAACAAGGTTAAGTGAATGGGCTGTGTCACGAAGTGGATTTAAGACTAGAGGCTGTCTACGTATAATGACAAGACAGAGAAGAAAGACTGAAAAAGATAGATTTGATGAAAATGATAGTGAAAATGTGAACACTTGAAACTATTGGCTGCGAGGCTAAGAACCAAAGTTGACTCTTCCTCGCCACTCCGGACGTATTAGATCGCTATAGTTTCCACTACCTCTAACTACCCTAAGGGGATAAGGTTAACTTAAGATTCACATACACCACAATACAGACAACAGATAGCTACTGTACGTAAATAAAGTGACTGATCCAGACTATAATGTACAGTTTTATTTACACCTTTAAACAAAACTCAAATACATGTCAAATAAATAAAGTGCGTGTACGCACACCTGGAAACAAAGAATGCACAGTTAAAACGTGATTTTACATCAACCCAACCCTTCACCCACAAATTCAAACTGGATAGGGAAAGAAGTTAAGATTAACAAACCACACTGAACTTGGTGGGGTCTCAGATGTCGAGCCTCCACTCAACTAGCTATTCTAAATTCTAATGTTACTGCTAATTACACAGTCAGCTTGAACTACTACGAATTGTCTACACAATCTCTGCACAGACTTCGTTACTACACAGCCTATCCTGAAATCTCCTGAACACTGCTACACAGCTAACTGCACCTCTAAACTTCAGCAGCTGACCTCTGCTATGATCTATACCAAACTATGTCTCAGTTCTGTCTTTCTGGCCTACCACCTGTATAGAGGATTTTAACCCTGTTGCTCTCCACAATTCTAAGATTGACGACTAAGGTATAAAAAGAACCCACTGGATTCTGGACTGGAAACTGTAGCTGGTTACTATTAACACATCTGGATTCACCTGCTCGTTTACCCCTCTCTGGGCTGTGGACCTTCGGCTTTATTATGGCCGGGACGAAGCTAAATAATTACTACAACGCTGGCAGCATGCCCATTTGCATGTGTAACAAGATCGAGCATCAGAGCTCAGGATTTATCCAACAATCCTATTCCACTGGAGAAATGTCTTCCTCTGCCTTTGGAAAACGTATTTCTCTTCTTTTTCCGCCTCTGGCAATATCTCAAAACTCTGATTTGTCTGAGAGGCCAAACTTTGCCGTGGGGAAATTTGTGGTGCCAAATTTCGCTCTATCCAACTGTGCCGCTACCCGCTGTAGACCAATAGAAAATGCACAGCTGAACAACACATCAATAACATATTCCTATATAACAAAAAACTCCCTGACTATTCCCGTTATGCACCACCATACCAATTAATCTTGCCCAAAATCAGCTCTCCCACCACTCAACTCCCTTCTCTTCTCTCTACCCGATTCCAAAATAAACATTCCCCTGTTTGGTAATCAGCTCGCAGCCCGGCTGACTTAGATCGTCTTTGTTCTGCATGACTACCTCTGAAACACAACAGTTTTTCACTGAGCTCAACCTGTGCAAAAATACTTTGGCCCATTTCTACACTGACACTAAATTCATTCACCAACGGGCTGATCACCCGTTTGCCAGTCACTTTGATTACGGAAACAACAGCAAATGGATTGATTTGCCATTGCCCTAAAGACGCCAATAGGCGTGATGGGAAACAATGGCAAAGAAAACCTATCTGCTGTTGCCCTAAGACGCCACTTGGCGTAATGGCCACTGACTGCTCTGACGGTCGGTGGCTAAGGACGGAAGAAGAAGAAGAAGACTAAATTCATTCAGTGATCAACAAAATTAAAATAGACCTCGCCAGGAATCATTAAATTCCCGTACAGTAATATAAATCCCATTCAAAATGTAATACAAAATAATTTCCTTTAAAATGACATCTCACGTCTTCTGAATACACAGAACAACAAATGCACAAACAATAACGTATAAACAGTTACGCTAGCATCTGCATACTGCCCACAAGTTAAACACAACCCCAGGTTATCGATTAAAACCCCAGTAGTTACAAACACGTGGTCCCGCATTAATATTCATTAATTAACAGCCCCCACGTGCTTACAATTCCACAGCTCCAATAATCATTAAAGAGCAGCACCCACGTGCTTACAATTTCACAACTCCACTCCCGTCTAAATATATATGTGTAACTGTTAACTCAGAATAAACTCTCAATGAGATACATTACACGCGCTCCCGCCATTCTGTACATTACCATAAATCACAGATGCGGGTTTCTCTACAGACCGTCTTTGAAATAATACAAAGCACGCCCGTAACATCTCAACTCACAACCCGTCATAAATACTGTTATTCCTTCAAGAAGGAATTAAATGGACCACCTACGTTTTCCCAGTTTATCACTAAGATAGCATTGATGGCTCTGTCGTTAAGAATTAAATTAAAAATAACTTCCCAATAAAACTTACTGATCAGGCTAATACTCAATTACAATCAATAAAGTACCACGCTAATAAATCATGCTTAGCAAACTCCAATTTTCCCACTTAAAGGCAAATCGACATTTTTGCTCAGGTACGGCTGGCAATTACATTTGAGAGAACGGGCTATGAAATACGAGCCTATATATAATCATAGACCCCCGCGCTGACCTCTGACGTCATTTGTGCGGCTTTGTTCTAAGCCCCAATGATCGGGCTGCCTTTCAATGCAGTTTGATCTCAGCCAATCAAAACTGTAAACAACTTTGACTCACCCTGTTACTGCTAGCGCGTGCTAAAGGTCACCCCCCTCCCCCCACCCCCCTCCCCCCCCCCATTGAAACAAAGGATCGGGAATTAAGCTCAGCCCTCTACTGCTAAATGAAGCGAAAACATGGCCGAAAATAATTTAACTCCCGAAAAATACGTCTATTGCAAGCAATAGCTTTAAAAAGACTAAAACTGGTGCAAATCTGATCTAGGCTTTACAGTCATTCCTCTAGAATAAAACTGCAACAATTCCCTACACAACAACACTAAATACCACCTACTATTCATAGAGAAGAAACATAATGCAGATAAGATAAAACTCCATCGTAGTCTCACTCTGGAAAAAAAACGTAAATAATAGAAGGAGAAGAAGCATGGGGAGGATTACTTGTAATCCCTCCTAAAAATAGTGTAAATAATGCAAGGAGAAAAAGACATGGGCCATTTGAAAGACAGAATCTCAGTACTTCATCACAGGCTGCACATGGAACATAGTCTGCGTACCTGTTATTGTCCATTCGGAAATTCGTGCCCACACATTGAACGTTGTAACTTTGCAACCCCTTGACAGATGTTATTGAAATTTGCTACGTGCTCTACTGATATCAATGCAGTTATTAATATATTTTTTGCCCTTACAAAACTCATGTCATGTTCGAATTTTCTTCTTTAAGTTATAAAAAACACTTACCGTTGTCTGGGTTAATTTTTATTAGTTCTACAGGAAAGTTACAAGATCCGTTCAAAAAATGCGCACTTAATTTTTGTTGCAACACAGCACAAGCGATGAAATGTGCTATTCAATTTTTTTTTTTTAAAATTAGTGTAGTGACTACATGTCCGCACCAGTGCGCACCTATTGCACACAGTCGCGAGTAATTATTTCAGCGGCGTATGCTAATTGCAATGAGTTGGCTGCAACGAAACAAAACGACACGAGCGTGTAATATATTAATAAACTAAACTGCATAATTATGAAAAGCGCAATGAATCTGAAATGCAAATTTATCACTTTGCAGAAGGTAACTGTTATATTGTACAGGCATTTTCGCAGAGAGGCTAAGATGGGTTTTTTATACCACGACATCCAAGAACCAGGTAGGAGAACACAAAAGGCCCTAGGTGTGGATAGAAGATCTTTTCGACGTTGGATACAACAGGACGGTGATTGTACAGAGGCTGCGGTTAAGCACGGAAGGAAGAAAAAAATTGATGATTTTGACAAGGATGTCATTAGACGTTTGATTTTGAAGATGTTTAATGCCAATCAACTTGTTACTCTCTGCATGCTGAAAAGTCGGCTGCAAGCAGAATGCGATATTAACGTCTCAAATACAACTCTTTGGCAACTTGTCAGAAGTGTTGGCTTCACTTTTAGAAAAACGTCTGGCGGAAGGAATTTTTTATGTGAAAAACCACATCTGTTTGCAGCTCGAAGCAAATACCTTAGGCAGATTCGTGAGAGAAGGCAAGACGGCTATGATATAGTGTATTTGGACGAATCTTGGGTTAATGCTCATCATACGAACGAGAAAGAATTGCAATCTGTTGACGGAGACCATAGAAGGAAAATTCCCAGCAGCAAAGATCAACGCATTATATTAGCACGTGCTGGCAGCAGACAGAATGGGCTTGTCTGTGATGCAGAGCTTATTTTTCTATCAAAGTATGTAGATGGTAGGGACTACCACAGTGAAATGAATGGGCAAATTTTTCGAGATTGGATAGTAAATACACTCCTCCCGACTCTAGATAGGCCGTCTTGCCTGGTGATGGATAATGCGTCCTATCATAATGTTCTAGCGCAGGAGGATAAAGCTGCCACTTCGGCAAGCACGAAAGACGAAATCAGGAGGTGGCTTGTGAATGAAAATATCTTCGCTGACAACAGCTATTTAAAACCAGAGTTGTTGCAGCTTGTGAGACAGAGGAATAAGACAAAAGTGTATCTGATTGATAAAATCATCCAAGAGCAGGGTCATGTTTCTCTTCGACTCCCACCTTACCATTCTCACCTTAACTCAATAGAGCTGGTTTTGGCTAGAGTTAAAGAACACCACTTTTAAAATGTGCGATGTTAAAGACATGACTCGTGAGGCCCTTTCACGAATAGACACAGAGTACTGGGCTAAATGTGAAGAACACGTGCTATAGGAAGAAGAAGATTACTGGCAGCGAGATGGCTTGCAGTTTATCCAACCAATAACTGTTGTGAACTTATTGGAGTCGTCCGATTCGGAATGAGGCACGTCGATCGCATTCCTTCGTTTGTGATAAACTAATTTCATATGCCAATCTATAATAACACATAAACAGTTACGATTCGTCATATCTTCCTGATGATTTACTGCTATCATGGTTCATTATCAGAACATCATTCCTCGTATCAAAATCACGTGAACAACCAATCACACATTTAGGACACGCCTTCGAACCGTCTTGTCGGACAAATGTTGTGATTTACTGTAAGAATTAATGTTACGGGCAGATTTAGGCAAATGTTCCAAGAAGATCAAAGAAAATCGCCGTTTTGCAAATTTCGCGACAGCTGTGGATGTAATGATCGCAAAATCTTAACTGCATGGAAAATCTAAGACTGCATGCAAAATTTCATGTCCATACAACAAACAGTTTTGGAGAAAATTGACGCTTTCTGTGGGCACGAATTTCCGAACGGACTATAATGTTTTTAAAGAGTGCTTGCAGCCCTTTCTTCGAGCCATTCATGTTAGATGCATTATCATAGGACTGAGCACGGATATTTTCAAGTGAAAGCTTATGTTCACCCAGGACTTGTTGTATTTTGTTGAACAAAGTCGTTGATGAATGGTTTTCTGTCGGTAAAAATGTTAAAAATATCACAGGGTTTTCCATTATAGCAGTATCGAACCACAATTACCAGCTAGTCAACATGTGTCAGGTCAGGCGTAGAGTCAACAATAATAGAGTAGTATTTGGTGTCTAGGTTGTTGATTGGATTCACAGCTTGAGTAGTATTTGGTGTCTAGGTTGTTGATTTGATTCACAGTTTTATCTTGCACATGTTTTCCCATAATTTATATCATTTTCTCATACACGGTTTTGGATTGGTAAGTAGCATTTACTTTTTCATTTTCACATTTCTCGAGATGTTCATGTAAAAATGGGTCGAATTCTGCAATAAGTTCAATGGCCCCCATGAAGTTTCCATTATTTGGTGAGCCCCACTTCTCCTCATGACCTCTAAATGCCACACCTCTTTCATTTAAAAACTTTATAACAGCAACAACTCATTTCAGTACTTCAAAATAGTATTGTATGGTTTTTGTCATCAGTTCTTCAAGTTGCTGATCCACATTATTTTTATTTGACTTTCTTGTTATCCAACACAACATCGCCCTGTTATGTTCCATGCTGTCTTCATGATCCTCCAGAGTTCTGAGTACATTCGTCCAGTCAGAAAACCCACCTGTTGTAAGTGATGTTTGGCATTTAGAAAAGAGTTTGCAAACAAAACAGTATATACAGCCTTTGCTCTTTGAATAAACTAACCATGATCTCATCACAGTCTGGCCATTTATTTTCAAAATATTTGTTTGAGAAACTTCTGTTTTGCTCCTTCTAAACCCTGCTTGATTCGGTATATACATCATCTGGTTTTTTATTTTGAAAAAATCCTATGTCTTGCATTAAACAATTCTCTATGAAATCATTATCAACTGTTATGGGCCAATTTTCGAGGTCACTGTATTCTTTGAAATCACTGAATTCGCTTCCTGTTTTTTGTTTCTGCTCAGTCTCTGCTTGTTCCGCGGTACATTCATGTTGACCACTGTGATCGTCATCTGTATTAAAAGCGTCAACAGTGGGTTCAATATTGCTAGAAAGAGCTCCCACAGTTTGTGCACTATCAGTGGCTTCAACGGTATTTGCTTGGCTTGTTTCAACTGTAGGTGTTGATAAACTTGACATTGCCAAATAGTTTGTTAGTTTTTGACATTTAGAGATTTCGTCAGATCGCTTTTCCTCGAGTTTGCGTTTTTGGTATCCACTTAAGTACTTTCGTGAACTCATTGTTTTTCCACTAGGGTCTTGACCTCTGTTAAAAAGGGGAAAACACTACATTAGCCACAGCAGAACAGCCAACTCACCGCGACACTCCACCTTTACAACATCTGTGCTACTGACTCTCAAACTTTGGGATTGTTGAAATATATACAACAACAAATTAATCAATTTGAGTCGTGCGACTATTGTCGCATGTTTTGAAAAGACAAAATTTTAGATCTACTTTCTGAGAAAGCTTTTTTTCGTTTATGACTAGCATACATGATACTTTAATAACATTTTAATTTTAATTTTAACTATTATTTTGTATTGAATTACACTATATTATTAATATAATAATTTTTTTAACAATACCCCTTCTTATACAGTAGACCCTGCATTTTTAAGCAATGTAGACTAACGTCGCTTTTGGGGCCCCTCCTTGATTAGGGGCCCTGAAGCTTAAGCTTCATTAGTTTCATAGTAGATCCGCCACTGTGTCTACCCAGTTGTAATTTGTTTATGTCGCTGCTCTTGTCTACCCAGCTGTAATTTGTTTATGTCGCTGCTCTTGTCTACCCAGTTGTAATTTCCAAATATCGCTGCTCTTGTCTACCCAGTTGTAATTTGTTTATGTCGCTGCTCTTGTCTACCCAGCTGTAATGTGTACATGTCGCTGCTCTTGTCTACCCAGCTGTAATGTGTACATGTCGCTGCTCTTGTATACTCAGGTGTAATTTGTACATGTCGCTGCTCGCTGCTCTTGTCTACTCAGCTGTAATTTGTTCATGTCGCTGCTCTTGGAAAAGCACATTAAGCGAGGAAGGAAACTTTTAACGTCACCTCATAAAGCTGGCGTTTAATCAGGGAAATTTCTTACTCTTCTTTCCCCTACGACAGGGGGCATGGGGCTTTCTTTAGCTTTGTTTTTAGTTTTAAAGTTATACTTTGCCAAGCAGTACAAAGTACAAATTAAGCTGATGTAGAAATTTCAATTGTTAAAGTGCTTGTTGACTCTGGTGAGTACTGTTCTTAGTTGGAAGACTACGCTCTGCTCCACACGTCAAAGTTTGTGGATGTCAATTATATTTGAACGAATCATTTATTTTGTATATCGCATGTCCAGTCCACCCTATTGCCAATCATTTCCTCTGTGACGCTGCTTTTAAGTATTAGTTTAGCTGTCTGCATGTTGGATGGAGCGCTCGAACCTTGTTTTTTCTTAATTGTGCTCATTTGTCTGCCTTGTCATTGCCTGGTATGTGTCTTTGTGTCCTGGTATCTGCTGGAGAGTGACTCTTATGCTATCTGTTGTTAGCAGTGCGTTATCAATTCAGCTAGCTGTATTATTTTTTTCATTCACATTTGAAAGAATCTTTCCAAAGTGCTGATTTTTAATTGGTAAAGATTAAGAATATATGAGAACATCTAGGCTTCTGTTAACTTTTTGAGTATCGCTGTGAGGGTGGTGTTCATTGCTGCAAAGTTCTCCATATTGTTCATATATTTCTAGTGAGTAGCGGTGTGGGAACTTCACAAAAACGTCAACTCCAGCATTTACAGTAGCCATGATGGCACAGCCATTTGTGTATGCATCTTGTGCAATGTCAACGTAAATATATATAGTCTCTAAAGCAGCTGTCGTAAGTAGCATTATGTTATTGATGTTACTTGTTATTGTGTTCTCAGTGGGTGTGGATTGTATTATGGGTAGTTTTTAACTCCTTTATGGGATAAATGACCAGATTTTTTGTTTTCAATTATTTCTCGTCTGTTTAAGGTGGTTTGGTTATTCTATATTTATAGACACTTATTTTCTTTTAATTTGTAAGCGGGCTTTGAGCTTTCAACAAGTTGTTTGAGTGCACTTTTCACGTTCTTTTATAGCGCAAAGATTCTTTCAGGACAACACATCTATGTTGTAGGTCCGTAGTTTTTATATATAGCTATTGGCGTGGTTCTCATGGCCCCCCCCCATATGAGCCGTAGAGCCTGGCTTCGGAGTGTATCAAATTATGTTGGTTGTGCTCATTGCTTAATGCATTATTAATTCTGCCTCTACAATCTACAGCGGAAAAAAAAAGACTTGCCACCAGAACCATAACTATATCAGGAATCAAGCAGAGAAAAATTAGACGGGAACTTAGCACCTTTTGCTGAACTGTGCACTGTGCCGGTAAAAATGGCTTCACATATGCATTGTGTCCGGCAAAAATCTCTGCTGTTGTGGCTAACACTGAATTCGGCTTTGTTACACATTGGCATCAGCACGACGGGTAAGTTGGATTAAGTTTCCTCACTTGAGCACTATCGGTGTATCATAGCCTTCGTTAGTAGTCGTCATCTAAAGAAGGATCTTTTCCCTCCAAAACATCCTGCTTTGTATTGTTGCACTTAAAATAAAAATGTGTATAACATTTTACTATGTTCTTGCACACATGAGCATTTATGACAATTCATTTGAATATATGCTTGTGAAGATCGTACTTTTTACTCTTAAGTACGCTAATTTGGACACTTCTTATTTGACAGATGTAATTTGTACACTTTGTACTTTCACTGGTGACTTGGTGTAATTTATAGACTTTACACTTATTAATGTCCCATTGTATTAATATGTACACTCAGTAATTGTGGCAAGTGATTTGAAGTAATGTTTACAATTCGTACTTATGACCTGCGATTAAAAGTTACTTGTAGATTATGTACTTATGAGCTTAGTATTAAATTGATGTATACACTTCGGACTGCTGCAGAGAAATTAAGGAAATTTCCAAACGTTTTACTCAAAATTGATTAGCAGAACTAACTTCTAAGATATAAGATTCATTCATATTACGTATATTGATCAATGTTCTAAATTTCTTTCTTATTAAACGCTGATCTAAGCTCTATATTATATAATTAAATCTATCTAAGCTCGGTATTTCATGTTGTAAGGGTTACATGTAGCTAAGTTCTATATTTTATACTTAAATTTAGGTAAGTTCTAAATTACAAATTTGTGACGGTAAGTTGAACTAATTCGTACACGTTGCACTTGTAACAGTCAGACTGAGCAGAATTCATAATTACTTAGTTGAGCATTTTAGGTGAGCGTAAAACTCATAATACTAATAAGAAGTAGGTCGAAGCAATTGAACACCTCATAATACTAATGACCCGTAAATTCCGCTAAATTATACAGTACGCATTTAAGGGTGAAGTTAATTTCTACGCTTCTGAATTCCATATCGAATAGGTAGCTGTATGAAAAGAAAGATATTACACACACACACACACACATATATATATATATATATATATATATATATATATATATATATATATATATATATATATATATATATATATATATATATATATATATATATATATATATATATATATATACTTATTTGTCGTCCCTCTTCTACCGTGAGGTGTAGAGGTTTCGAAGAGAGAGTGCCATACTATCCTAACGGCTGTCTTCTTCCTGGCCTGGTTCCATTCTAATCCTCCGTCCTTACATTTTCTAATGTTGTCCTGGAGATCTGAATCCTTGTCTCTTAGTTTCTCATACTTGTCGTGGTAGCCGATCTTCTTCCATTCTGCATACATGAATAGACCATCTTTGTTGGGACTGTTCTACAGCAGGAGCTGGGTTTTGAACCCATGACGTAGCTTCTGGTTCCAACTATGTCTTTTCTTGTTACTTCAACCACTTTCCTTAGATACCTCAATTCTAAGGTTTGGATCTGGCTTTTGTGGGTAGGAGTCATTGCCAATGACTCGTATTCATACGTCAAGACTGGAGCATAGATGGAGCTGTATACAGCAATATTTGTCTTTGTGATAAACGAGCGCAAAGGCCTTATTGCTCTATCTTTTCCTACATCTCTCGTATTGTATTTTCTCCAACATTTGCTCTTTCATCCCACATTTGCTATCCCACATTTGATATTTCATCGTTGTGATTACTCGCGACCGGTATCTAAAGAACCGCATTTGTTCTTTCATCGGGGAAAATAAAGTCTTTTGATTGAGTCCCCATACCTGACATTATTGTTTGAAGCCCACATTGCATCGTGATAAATCTGGTGAAAACACATCTGGTCATCCCAATCAGACATCTGGGCATTATACAATTTCTGTGAACTGTTGTTATCTTTGTTGCTCGGCCAGGTCACCACATTGGACGCCCAGCTTGACTAGGTGAAAACGTCTCATGCTGTTTAAAGCAACCGGCATGTAACACAATAGGCGGTGCCACAAAGAGGACATGTTAGCATGCTGGCGACAAAGGGCGGAGGTAACTAAGAGTGCCGCCAACACACGGAACGATAAACAACCAGAGAATAATGTGACAGCACTTTTGAATTGGCCAGCCAATTATCTCACTACCTGTTTGTCAAACAAGCCAGGCAACGAAAGTTGGTCGCGAATTACCACACCCAAGTTTGGACTGACAGGGGACAAGAGCGATCCTGTGAATGAATGACCAGAGAGGCTCTCAGGGATTGGTTGTATGGGCGGAGCTGTACATTACCTGTCAAAGAAACCCACTTTGGACTTCCAGAAATATAATACCGCGTAGCTTGCTGGAGGAAGCAGTCCATTTTTTATATTGTGAGGCAGAGATACAATCCCTAAAACACCTAGCCTAAATATACGTGTTTATTCAGAGTGAATTATAATTCAGTTCTGTGCTGAATTGTGTTCTTAAAGGATTTTGCGAAGGGAAAAGAAGGTTAGTAGATCTTGTACAGATTATTAATACATTTTCTGATTCTTTACGGCCATACCACGTTGAAAATACCGGTTCTCGTCCGATCACCGAAGTCAAGCAACGTCGGGCGTGGTTAGTACTTAGATGGGTGACCGCTTGGGAACACCACGTGTTGTAGACATTTTTTGCAACAGCTTGATCTCCATATAACTGTGCCCAAGCTCGCACCCTGGAGAGGACACTCCAGCTTCACCCTATAGGTGTCGGCAAAACACGGGAAGTAGCAGTTACCGGTTATAAGCTTTTTGTCCAATTGGCGTAGGGCATGGCGCCAGGGGCTACTTCCGACAGTGGGAGAGGTTCTAGGATCTCACTGGACAGCTACCGCCCGCTATTTGCGGTGTCTACGCCGCATCCTCGGCATCTCGTGGAAAGATAAAGTGACAAATGTCGAGGTGTTGTCACGTGCTGGCCTTCAAAGTATGTATACGCTTCTTAGACAACGCAGACTTCGCTGGCTTGGCCATGTTCGCCGCATGGAAGATGGTCGCATCCCAAAAGATATCTTCTACGGACAATTAGCAGATGGCAAGAGAACAGTTGGGCGACCACAGCTGAGGTTCAAAGATGTGTGCAAGAGAGATATGAGGGCACTGGACATGGATCCAGCAACATGGGAGGATGAAGCTGCCGATCGCACTAAGTGGCGATGCTATTTACGGCGCCACCTCAGATTGGGCGAAGAGAGGCTCACACAAGAAGCAGAGGTGAGGAGAAAACGTCGAAAGGAGCACCAGGAAAATAAGCAGTTGAGGGCTGTCACCTCAGGGGCGCATTCCCATAGTCAGTTATGACTGAAGGGGCTATTATTATTATTATTATTATTCTGATTCTTTGTTTATTTTAACCTCACAGCTAAAGGTGCGGAAGATAGAGTTTCAATTAATTCTTTTCATAACTGATTAATATGATCAGAAGATTTTCATAGAAGATGATAGGATGATAGGAGGTAATTAATAGTTCATACTTCACCTTCATCATCATCACAGTCTCTTATGCACAAGATATTTAACATCATTAGAATCGAACTCAGAGAGAGGTCAATAATGAGCATTAGTATGAATGAAAGTCAACCAGTGATGTTAAATGTGAAAAACTTACGAAGACTTTTGTGTATCTTCAGTTCATCAGAAGTCTGAGTCTACACGCAACGTGTCTGACGTCTAACCAGAAATAAGTTATCAAAAACGGACATTTGGCTAGCAGAATTCGTCATAGGACATCTTTCATTCCTTAATTAAAAAGGAATATTGTCTCACCCACAAGTCAGAAGGTGGACGCAGCATTTTTCGTCACACATATAATGTTGGCTCACAAGTTCAATACATAGTTATCACAAGTTCAAATCACCCGAAAGATCATTATTATCTGAAGTCAAGCTAAAGAGCTCAAAAGTGGAATCTCATATTTACACTAAGTGCAACACACTCTTAAGCGCATTCTATGAAGCAGACTCTAAAGTATATTTTATGAATCACGACTACATACGCAAGATTATGAGTCTACATATCACTAACATTTCGTGAAGATATTCAGCCTAACCAGTACCCTCGGGAGATTAGACAACAGACCTTTTGTTCATATGACAGCTATTAACTGTTGATCAACACTACAGAGATATACTCAAACAGTGAAGGAATATATATAAATATAAATAAATAAATAAATAAATAAATAAATAAATAAATAAATAAATATATATATATATATATATATATATATATATATATATATATATATATATATATATATATATATATATATATATATATATATATATATATATATATATATTGTCACAGAACATTTTCATGAGTATGAATGATGATAGTGTTTGGTGTGAAGGGTCACTGAACTGTTGTTAACACTTGGTTAAGTGTAACTTAAGTAGTGAGTTCATGTCTGACTTTATGTCAACATGGGGTGACTTGTACATGCGTGGTAGAAGGCATGAAGTGAATACAAGTCGAGTGTGACTGAGTTAGTCTGTGATTTGGAAGCCGAGCTGGAAGCTCGTATTGTGTGACTGTGGAGAACCACATATGTGATTATTCGAATATGTGAGGAGTTATTATATATATATATATTGTGTAGGTCCTACATAGTGTTTAGGCGAAGATTATTATACCGCCTGGAAGTGTTCCTGTTGGAACCACATTTATACTCTGTTCGCGGAGAACAGTATAGGGCGTTGGTGTTTCCGCCCCTGATGCTACTGGAAGAAAGGCGACGCGTTTCCCGCCTTGTAGCGTATTGAAATAATAGAGGCGTTGTGATTTCCCGCCTGGATGAGATTCTGGAAGAATCTAGATGGCGATGCTTAATACCGCCAACCACTGATAGTAAGTGGAACACACCTGGATGGTAATATGATTGTGCGAGGAAGGTATGCCGCACCGAGTACTTTATATGTAACTGTTAGTGTGTGTTCGTGCAGAGTCATTTCGTGAACACGTGAGTCAGAATGCTGCTACATGTACTTGATTTCCATGATGTATGTATCAGTCTAATAAATGTAAGGAACTGTACCAGTGGTGTTGGGTTAATTCCTACGAGCCATTGTTGATTGTCATCTACACCCACGCCACACCCCATCGTCATATATCATACAGTATTCTGACATACTTGGGCTTAAACAGTTCTTTGACATATTGGGGGCTCAAATAAGGAGTAAAGTGAACCTGGGGAAGCAAGAGGAAAGATCAACTACTTCACCCCTGCATCTACAAATGTAATTGTTGCACTGTGCTGGCAATATACGCTCCTGAAGTCAAAAGATACTCTCAGCCAATCAACGAGGAGTTCAGTCCAGCAAGTCGTGACCTACTGACATACACGTCGTTGATACATCACTATATGTATTTTCAAGCTTATTTCTAAGTACATAACAGAGTTGGCTAACGAGGTATTTTGTATTGGTGACACCGGTTGACGGTTGACCTGACACGGGTTAAAAGTTCACGACCTCTCGTGGGACTTTCTTTCTGCACTCGAATATTTCAGAGAGAGAGAGAGAGAACGTATTGCAAAGTAACTGTTCTTTTCAACGAAGAAGTCCATGTATTGTCGGAAAACAGTCACAGGTCAACTTTGAATCTTCTGTACATTGAACCAAGCAGAAGTAGCATCATGTGTGATCGTGTATGCTGACCCTTCGTCCTGCAAGTGGGTCAGGTGTGTGCTACTACTGGTCACTATATTCAGTTGCTGCAGTTCAGCCTACAACAAGTCCTAGAGCTTAACATCATAGACTGTGGATTGTTCATGTGCTGGCTTCAAGTGTGTAATGTGTGATCGTCTACGTTTGACTGTCTTCGTGCTGTAAGTTTGTGGCTGTTGCATCATCATCGAGACCACTAGACGTCATTTCTACGGACCGGACAACGTGTGATCTTCAAGCAGTTAAACTATAAGATATGTATTATTCTTTGTATTTTAGTATAGATTGCTTGTTTATGCCTATTCGTTTTCTGTGGTTATCGTCTGTGTAAATTTCTTTGTGAAGTGTGTTTTCATCTGTTTTGCTCAGTTTGTTTACTTGTGTGGCGAATCTGTTGTTATCGTGAGTTTTTGCATTCTTTGATGTGTTATTTATACGTTTGGAAGTGTTGTTTTTTGTACATCATAATACTTGCCTTTACTGTTTCAGGTTTATGTAATTAGTGTTATAGTAAATTAGGATTTAGTACATTAGGATAGATATGTTTTCTTGTTGAAGTAACATAGTTAACCTACTTGACATTTTTTTAACTAGGTTAGACCTAGATTATAAGCATTAGCCTATATTTACTTCTGTGTAATGTGTAGTATTAGTATTTCTGAAGTGCATACATTAGTGTTTATATTATAGTTCTGATTAGATGGTAAGAGTTTTCTGTTTCTTCTATTCAGAATTTGTTATTGAACTGGAGTGCTATCGCCCAGTAGCCTACTTCTCATACCGTTACTACAGAATTTCAGCCTTGATTGGACCTGCCATTCAAGACACTACTTCAGAGATAAGTCTATATATTTCATACAGCATAGGCTATACTCTTCTCTGTTTAACATACCACTTAAGCTTTTTCTGGTGGTCATCCATTGTGCAGTGTTTGTATTCGTTGCGTTTATTCCTGGCTATATTTTTGTGTGAAATTAATACATCTTTCTTTTCCGGAAGGAATTTGTATTGATCTATCTATAGGTTTTGTGAAATTAATTCCAGTGTATGGGAGGCCCAGTCTTGGAGAGACTCTGTGGCTAGTGCCCCGTGGAATTCATTGAACATTTATTTGCATTAGCTGTTTAAGTCTTGTTTGTATATTCATTGTCATGTAAATAATAGTATTTCTCATGTGGTGTTTACATATTGTTTTCTTGCGTAAGTTCTTACTATCACTGTAAATAAGTTCATTTCATAGTTCCAGTGTTATTGGTTTTGTGAATGCAGGTGTGGTAGTATAATCCTATACCTATTTTTCTTTTACTTTCATCTGTTATTCCCCCCGCCTGTTGGTTATTGTTTGTCTTTCTTGTATTTGTAGTGTATTTCATCATCACCAGATCCATTTGTCCTCTTGGAAATCATTTATATATTTTAAGCATGACTTGATATGTGGGAGTATTGAGAGTGAATGCTATAGGTTTGGCATTTGTAATTAGTTATTGAAGAATTCATTATTTCATTAATATTTCTTGCTTTGCTGTTGCAGCAAGAGTCTTGAGTGGGACTTATTTCATTAAATAGTCTTACCCACTTTCAGTTTCATTGAGTATAGTTATTGCTCAAAGAAATTTAGACATGGGCAATTCTGCAGGATCCATGGATGATTCATTTTCATCATCATCATGTGATGATCCGATGCAATAATGCAGTAGAACATGTGAGAACAGAAGAAGGAGAATAGCTCTGAGAGAGCTGGCATTGGCAATAAGGAATGGTGATGCATACGAGGTGTATAACTCTCGTATAGAAGTAAGAAAGAGAGATAGTGTGAAAGTTTATGAGTTGAAAATGAAGAGTACCTTTGAGGCTAAGGTACAACCAAAATGCAGTCAATACAAGGAGAAACCTAAGTTGGATGTGAAGAATAAATCTGATTCAGCGGTGACTAAGGTTAAAACTGAAACAAGGAGTGTGTCAGTGCAAACCGAGACAAATGATGTTGGTGTCCAAACAGATAATTTGGAGAGCACTTCATTTCCAAAAGAGATGTCATTGACAGTGACCGAAGTCAAGATACCGGATAAGGGTAGAGTAGATAATGATTCAGTCAAGAGTAAGGAAATAGTAAGATCACAGGAAGGAAACCAAAGGAGTAGTACAAAGACTACAGAGCTAACCATAAAAGCATCAGAGGAACCAGTTTATGTTCCAGTGTCTATACATGCAGAGACATGTTACACATCCCAAGAAGTCACTACTCAAGAGAGTGCTTTGTCATCTGATACAGACCAAGTAGATATAGACAAAGTGATTCTAGAGGAAGAAACCTATGAGGGGAAAAAGCAAAGGATAACAGAGTTTTACAGAGCTAAACAGCAAAGACTAGAAAGGAAAATAGAAGAGACAGAGGAAGAAATAGAGGATAAATACAATGCTGAAATACAAAGGATAGAAGGGGAATATGAGACGGCAGGGAGAAGCAAAGAGGGATTAGCCAAATTAAAAGTGGAGAACAACGAAGCAATAGAGGAGAAATACAGGGCTCGAAGTCAAACAATAGATGAGAAATACAGGGCTCCAAAGAAATATCGGGATGAGCTAGATAAAGCAATGAATGAGCTAGACAAGAAACTAGAAGAAAAATCTAAAGCTGCAAAACAAAGATTTGAACAACAAGCAGAGGCATTGAAAGATCAAGTTAAATCTATGGAAGAGCGACATGAGACTACATCTGATACGGATCTAATAGATGGGAAAAAGGAACCATTAGAGGTACAGATGCAGGACAAAAAGGCTAAGATAGAGCATACTACATCTGTAGCTAAAGTAGCAGGTAACGGAAGCTAACTGTAAGTAATGAGTCGCAAGAAAGAGGTTTGGAAGACAGTAATAGATGGTCTCAAGGGAGAAGATGCTGGAATTACAGCCCAATTAGAGTTATTACTGGCTTATAATTTCAAAGGCAAAGGTGCAGCAAAAAGTAAAGAGCCACTGAAATTATTAATGTTTGATGCTATCAAGAGGTTACCATCAGAGAAGTGGAACATAGATGATCTCTTCGCATTATTGAAGATCTTGTGTTATCTGGAGATACTTTTGTGATCTTGGTGGTGATAGTTGATGAAATTGCTTGAGTGCTGGCAAGAGATGTGTTAGATGTGTGACACATTGTATGTTGTAAGATAGTTGAGAGCTGATGGGAAGATAGTGAGATTGATGACCCATGCTATGAATTGGAAATTTATGACCTGTGTTGTCAAGACACAGTATGTTAGGTGAGAACTTATATGTTAGATTTATCTCTCAGATCATGTCCCTGTCCATCATTTATGTATGTTTACCACGGAAGAGAATGTTTGAGTGGTATGGACAGTGGAGTATAATGTGGCATGAAAGGAAATAATGCATTTTGGGAAATTGCCAAATATGCTTTCCTAATCTGGATAATTATTTTATTTCCAGAATTTAGGTACCCAGTAGTGTAGGTAACCTTGGGATTGCTACTACTTGAAGCACTTTATGCCATCACTGAGAGTGTCTTGACATGGTCATTGGTCATCAGGTTGCTGAGATGCTCTACAGGTCTCCATGTGGTTAAGAATTTATCCTGTGCTTTCATGATCTTTACAGGATGTACATGGGTGTACTTAGATATATAGTGTGAAGTATAGTTCCTACTGCAATTTTTGAAATTGTAATGTATATAATTGTTTGATAGTCTTTAAAGTGACTGACACTATATAGTATGAGGGTAAAAATGTTGATGTTGCATTTTTTGAATTTAAAGGGAATCAATCACTGGGGAGTAAAATACTCACATTTTTGGCAGTGAGATGTCATATTTTTTTTTGCAATACTTGCCTTTTCAATGTAAAGGTAATTACCTCAGTAGTGTAATGGTGATGAAAGCATATAGCTGACGTCTAGCTTATGCAATTGTGAGTGTCAGGTGTAAACATAACACCAGCATATTTTGGTAGAACTGACATGTAATTGTATACATTTACATAATTTTTTTGGGATTTGTTGGAATTGAACTATATAGCATTTATTGTAATGATGTTGTATGATACTGTTGTGATAGTCCTCTGCAGGAAGGATTTCAGCGAGATAGAGGAATGGAAATATTAAATCTCGTTGTCCTTAGAGAATCAAGTTGCTGTATAACTCATGCTCGATATGAGCATAGTCCTTGAGGTGTAGGAAGCAGTGAAGAAAGCACTATAATTATCTGCCAGAATTTCACAGATACTATTTCGACAGAGCAACGTTTTGGATTGGATGAACTGAAGGAATTTATCTTTGGGGATAAAAATGATCAGAGTGAAGGAAACTAGATCTTCTCAGTATGGATAAGAAACTAAGAGCTTTGGTGTTATACAGTGTTCTTGACAACTGTAAGAAAATACAGTAAGACAAGTTCATACAGTTCATACATCAATAATTTTGAAATTATAGTTTGCTCATGTATTCATTGCATCGCATTTGCATCATTGTGATCAGGCAACATGGTTGGTTGCTTACTTAATTTGTTCTGTAGTGTACTTGACTGAGGTACTGATGTGTATGATACTAAATTTTACACAAGTTGTTATATTCATTTATATAACAGGTGTCATAGGAAATTGCTAATAATTTTCCTTTTGGAATATATTGTCCATTGGATTAAATAGCTATTAGTTAGTGCAAGAATCTTTTTTCACGGGTATTATGAAATTGCATTCAAGTATTTAATTTGTCTCCATTAGTGGAATGGTATGACAGTATGTTGTAGCATTTGCTCCATGTGAGAGGTAGTTTGGAGAACTGTGGTATGGGTTAGAGTGTGACTCACCCATCGTTTAGTGTATAAGTGTTCCAGTCACTGTAATATGACAACTGTTTCAGTATGACCATATGTCTGTACCAATTATGTGTTGGTACATGAGGGGTTCTGTGGCGTGTACTCTTCGGTGCAAAACTTCGTTTTCCATCTGGAGAGGGGGGTGGATGTCACAGAACATTTTCATGAGTATGAATGATGATAATTTGGTGTGAAGGGTCACTGAACTGTTGTTAACACTTGGTTAAGTGTAACTCAAGTAGTGAGTTCATGTCTGACTTTATGTCAACATGGGGTGACTTGTACATGCGTGGTAGAAGGCATGAAGTGAATACAAGTCGAGTGTGACTGAGTTAGTCTGTGATTTGGAAGCCGAGCTGGAAGCTCGTATTGTGTGACTGTGGAGAACCACATATGTGATTATTCGAATATGTGAGGAGTTATTATATATATATTGTGTAGGTCCTACATAGTGTTTAGGTGAAGATTATTATACCGCCTGGAAGTGTTCCTGTTGGAACCACATTTATACTCTGTTCGCAGAGAACAGTATAGGGCGTTGGTGTTTCCGCCCCTGATGCTACTGGAAGAAAGGCGACACGTTTCCCGCCTTGTAGCGTATTGAAATAATAGAGGCGTTGTGATTTCCCGCCTGGATGAGATTCTGGAAGAATCTAGATGGCGATGCTTAATACCGCCAACCACTGATAGTAAGTGGAACACACCTGGATGGTGTTATGATTGTGCGAGGAAGGTATGCCGCACCGAGTACTTTATATGTAACTGTTAGTGTGTGTTCGTGCAGAGTCATTTCGTGAACACGTGAGTCAGAATGCTGCTACATGTACTTGATTTCCATGATGTATGTATCAGTCTAATAAATGTAAGGAACTGTACCAGTGGTGTTGGGTTAATTCCTACGAGCCATTGTTGATTGTCATCTACACCCATGCCACACCTCATCGTCATATATCATACAGTATTCTGACATATTGGGGCTTAAACAGTTCTTTGACATATATATATATATATATATATATATATATATATATATATATATATATATATATATATATATATATATATATATATATATATATAATATATATATATATATATATATAAATATATATATATTTATATATTTATATATATTTATATTTATATGTATTCCTTCACTGTTTGAGTATATCTCTAGTGTTGATCAACAGTTAATAGCTGTCATATGAACAAAAGGTCTGTTGTCTAATCTCCCGAGGGTACTGGTTAGGCTGAATATCTTCACGAAATGTTAGTGATATGTAGACTCATAATCTTGCGTATGTAGTCGTGATTCATAAAATACTGAAGCTAACTCTATCGCACCTCGGATCAGACTGATGTAATCTAAAACGTCGATTTACAACGACAATTACTTTCGAACACTCCAGAACACTTTGTCTGACAAAAACTCACCCGACCATTCAAAACCCGTGAATTATGATCACGTGGCCGAGCTCACCTTGCCAAAAAGTAAAACACCGACAATAAACAGACAGAGGACGTAAGCACTGCTCTTGACACCTTCTTCCCATTTATCGATTATTCCCATTAGATTATACATTAGAAGTCAGCTATTCTCATTCATAAAAGTAAATCTCATAAAAATAATTCTAAACTAATTTTCCCTCTTAACCACTCTAACGGTTACATAGCCCATCAATGTTTAACCTGGACAGGTACCTTCATAAATAACATCAATAGGATGTTTAAAGCCATCTGTTAGCAAATGTCCGGGCTGTTAAAAAAGTTAAACATTGATGGGCTATGTTTCTTGGCTAAACGCCACGTTTATAACGCATAACAAGTGACATATTTTTCATCTTTGTTGACTAACCTAAAATGTTGTCTGAGTTTAATGAATTTATTGTCAAACTATAATGTCCTTGCATCAAACTAAAGATCTGTAAAAATGTACTTTCCTTACTTTATCGCTTATATTGTCCAATATACTGCAGAATTTTATGAGGAATGATAATGAAAAGGGCGCACACACACACACGCACGCACGCACGCACGCATGCACGCGCGCAAACACACACACACACACACACACACACACACACACACACATATAAAAATTATATATATATATATATATATATATATATATATATATATATATATATATATATATATAATTTTTATTCTCCATAAAATACATTGAAATGTACTGACATGATATAATAAGATGGAACATGGCATAAAGGAGAATCATTAGAATTTACATAAAGTGGGGAAGACGTCTCAAGTAGTTCTACGTGGGTGTTTTTACATCGAATCTTTGAGTTACACATACATAACAATCGTTAAGCTTTCTAAAAGACATTAGCATAAAATGATATGATATGAAGCAACCTGCCAAAAATGAGTATTATTGAAATTTAAAAAATGTGTGTGGAATACCTTTCAAGTAGATCAATATGGGTGTTTTGACATGGAGGTTTTATCAGAATCTTTGTTTGCCATAAAATGCTTTGACAGCTAGTGGAGTGAGATATTTAATATAGCATCAAATACAATAGTAGTTTGGTATATTAGACAGAGCACAATTGTGATTAGACTTAATAAAAGTGCGGAAAACATCTCCAGCAATTTAAAATGGGTGTTTTTACACTGAAGTTTCCATATTCTGTAAGAGCCCATAATTGCACTAATGCTGACATATTTACATGGAACTCTGGCTTCGAATTTCCGCAGCCCCAGCGACATTAATCCACTCACACACTTTGCATGCACCTGACCCAAACTACCAATTATCAGTACGATAACATGTGTACGATAGTCTAGTTCGTTAATTTCTGCAGTCAATGGATAGTACTTTGTCAAATTTATGTTGGTAACGTTTATCTAAATGGGCATTATATGGTATTGCTGCTTCTACTATAAAATCTATGTTGTTCTGTCGATTGATCATTGTTAAATCAGGTTTTACGGCACGTGATTTAAATGAAGTATTACTGCTGCCGAAAAGTAATGGTTTTAACTATTATTTCTATGTTTATTGTTATGTCACTATTATTATTGTTTGAGGACTTCACTTTCTCATAAATACCTTGTAATGTCTACAGCTCTACTATGCCTTTGTTGGTACAAGTGTTCCCGTGGGGTGTATATGTTGATTCAAATATGGCACATATTTTCAAGTTTCTTGTATGTTTGTTTATTGTATCATTCAAGTCAAGATACTGGTGTACTGCCAGAGATAGTTATTCTTGATGATGTTCGTACCCAAGTTCGTTCCAGAATTCCTCTTTGGTGTTTAATGTTTTGCGACAATCATTAGCATACTTAATATCTGTTATTAACTGCAAAAACCTTCAACAGGAGGTAGTTAAGAAAGTCTTCAAGGATCCAGGAAAACAGTTTATTATCTTGAACATAAAATCCAAAACAAAGTCATTTGCATACAATTCCAAAGATGCAGCAATAGAGAATGCAGTCAGCGACTCATAGCTTGACTGCTTGTGTCAAGGTCAGCGAACCAGAGCTGACCAAGACCCTACTCCACCTCCACGTGGTGGTCCTGGAAACAGGCTGCATCACTGCAGTTTGGCTGAGAGAGTAGGGATCGAAGAGGGAAGGCAAACCCGGTCCCAAAAAATGCGGTGCTGAAGTCGGATGTGTCGGCCGAAAGGCGCAGATATCGCAGCTCCGGTGTAAACAGACACAACGCAACCAACGTCCTTTTCAGGACGAACGAGGAAGAAGAAGAAGTAGATACATAGGGGTAACTGATTGCCGGGTCTCTACCTCTTGTATGACTTGAGTTAATTTGCCATTAGAGAGCTCACTTTTCATTTCTTATAAGTTCAGATCGTTTTCCCAATATTTAGGCATTTCTGGCCAAACTAGGTTTTATTCTGAAAAATGAAAAAGTCACACGAAGCTGTACTTACGGGTAATATGAATTCCCAACTATGTAAAAATTATCTGCTTCACACAAAGTTGATATCTTGATAACTTCAAGACCAGAAGTTAGGTAGCAAAGGACCATGTCCGTGCAAACTGGCTTTTCTGGATATGCGAAATCTATTTTACTACCTTTTGGTTGGTTGGTCTAACACTTCTTTATTTATTTTATTGGGCGTCAAATGCTTAACGATAGAGGGTCTTGGCTATTCCGATTTACGTCATCGGTTGCTAAGCAACTCCCGCCAAAAGATAGCGTTGAGTCGCTATTTAACCTAGTTTCGACAAGTTTCAGTTTAAATCTGAGACTAGCGTAACTCGAGTCTTTATTTCAATAAAACATCGTAACTGTTTTTCTTAATCTAATTGTTAACTATTAGCACGAATGATGCTATGGTATCAGTAGTAGGCCTGCCGGTGACATAGATCCCGGGGCTACACAAATGTATCCTGTAAGGAGACATTTGCGTTCTATCAAAAATATATATCCAAATCCCTAAAATTCACTATTCGAAAAAAATCGTAAATCGAGGGCTCAGTATGTGTACTTGTCTACGTGCATGCTATCATCCCCCAAAAATTATGTTTTATGACCAGCTAGTAGAGGCTCCTATAAAATGTTTCATGACAATTTCCATAACATCAAAAATTCTCAAAATGTTAGTACAATTTAACTCAAATTGAACTTAACTCTTAGTGCCAATACTGAACTCAAAACGCAATAGGGTTCAATGAACCTCAAACATTATGACGAGGTATTATACACAATTACAATGCGACGTCTCTTCTGTCACTGAGGTCAGTGGTTTGTCAGAAGAAATTTGATGTCTTAAAACGTCTAGTGCCATTAACAGCTCATTGTCAGGCATAAAGACGTATAGTGTAATACCAGCTTTTGTAATAAATTGTTCTAACATAAATTTGACTTTCACAAAACATGTAGCTATCAGTCAACAGTGTAAAACTGTTCCACCAAAACAAGTGAGTGGTAATATATGTGGAGAAGATTGTCGTCAGTGAATTGTGCGCGACTGATGATAGTCTTTGATGCACCAGCACTGTTATTTCTTTTGTCAAAAAGTGTATGTCTGAACAACCTTTTCTTCTCCAGAAAATTTGCAATTGTGAAGCAAAAATATGTACAAGGTTTTGTTCTCAACTTTACAAAACAGTTGCATGATTAATGGATAAACAATAAAAGTCAAAAATGTAGTGATTAGTCATTGGAAGGGATTTCTAATAATGTAAGTGCTGTCAGTACAAATGCGTGTCAACTTGCACATAACAATGTTATTCACGGGGGCATGACATAACAATTTTGCATCGCACTCCGCGAAATATTCTCGTCTGTCCCAACCTCATGGGCTCTATATGGACATCGCTACTGTGCAATGCAGTGTTACTGCGATGAGTATGTTCTACCACAGGCATGTCAACGTGGCGTGAGCTGGGGGTACAAGATGGTAGGTTATGTGATGGGAATGGGAAGGGGTGTAAATGTAGTCATGGGTATGTTCTCAGTAACACTTTTCTGGGTGATATCAGAAAGACTCATCTGGTTTTCATTATCAGGAGTAGTGTTAGCAGTACTCTGTTTCTTACAAAGTATTCGTCTATAAACTTTGTACTTATATATCAGACAAATCAATATGGTGATAATAACAGTGCTAATAAATATTGCTAAACCAGACAATCTCGTTTGTCTTATCATAGTGGCTGGTGTGTGAATGGTATCAAGTTCATTAATCAAGGAGGACATAGCAATGGTGTCTAATGGTTGTAGTGCTGGAGGAAGGACAAATGTGGTCACTGGGTGGAGGAATGCAAGAAGAGGCTTCCAGACCATTGAGGAAGAGTGATTGAAGGCTATCGATGATGAAGAGTGATTGAAGGCTATCGATGCATTCTCTGAAAGTATGTCCTTACGTAAGACTGAAGAGGCCTGGAAGGGCGCATCAAGTCTAAAAGAATTATCGGTAACGGAACAAGACGGAGGAAGTCTGAGTAGATGAAAGGGAGGTTTGAGCTTTTTTTTTTTTTTAATGTAAAACTTTTGCCTCGTTTTGTCGTTCAACCTAGTCGGTTATATTATTAGGGTGCATGTCCAAATATAATAGACCCTTTGGTCTAAGGAAGGTTTGAGCTGGATTGAAGAGTAAACAGAAGTATTATTTTGGAGGCACCTTTTGGAAAGGGTGATAGGTTTGAAAAGCGTAAAAAGCCATGAATGGGGACTCATTCGATAAATGATGGGTGTCGTAGATTTTCGATAGGAGAATTAAGACTAGGTTTGGTCCCTTCTGAATAGGTTTGAATAGGTGATAGACTCAGTGAGAGTTAGTGAAAGGTAATAGAATTTCCACACACGTGAGATGATAGATTTTGATATAGTGGCTGTCTCTGAAAGCGAAAAGAATTCTTCTCTCTCTCACCTATCTTCTACAACAGTTGTTACAGCGTCAGACAGACTACACCAATATACATATTACGTATATTTCTATCACTCACAGGCACGCACATACACGTGACGACAGGTAAACACACAGACGTGGGAAAACTATAACAATGATAATATATATATCTAGAACGAGCTGACCAAACACGATTATTAAGTTCAAGAGCGATTTTAATATCAGGAAAAATCGGCTCACAACATCAAAGAAAGTACATCAAGGAAAATACATATACACATAGTCATAAAAATTCAAGGAAATGTTGCAAGGATGATAGCCCCGTTATAGTGTTAACTCTAGGGTTAGCCCGGCCCCGTTAAGAGAACAGATGATGGCGCCCGAGTCACAGATACATAGGGTTTGAGTCTAAGAGTTTTCTTCGTTTTATCTCGTAATTATATGCACAGAGTTTGAAAAAAAAATCTGATTTAACCTAAGACAAAAACACAAGAACTCTAGCCTTAGCAACAAATTATGCAGATTGAAAAAAAAAAAACAAATAGGACAGCAACAGGGTGTCAAAGATATAATAGTGAAAATATCACTCAAACCAGCGTACACTCATTCATTCCGCCATGGCCTCTCATACAGGTACTCACGACTTTGCTCGCTGCCTCTTGGAACACACTGATTTTAGATTTTCACACAGACTCAAAAATGCAGTCTTCTGCCAAGAAGTCCCCAGTTCCAAAAGACGTATTTAACTCGGAGTCTCCGGGAACGACTACTTGGGTGTGCAAATTTGTTCAAATGTCTGATTAAGTCACCTAACAATTATTCCAGGCGCGGGAGTTAGCAGAGCACAGTGTCAATAGCGTAGGTTTCTAGAAATGATGAATGTCAGGTCGGTGCCTTCCCTCAGTATAGGATTCACTTTAGTCACACCACAGATTTGTCCACAAGAATATATATATATATATAGTCGGGAAATGTTAGTTAATACTAGAAGTATTTCGCGCCACCAGGCAGAAAAATTACGTAGAGTTTCTAGAAGAAATTAAGATCTGGCTCCAAGGTCCAGTATTTATCATTACAGTCTTTGAAAACCCGTTATTGGGATATAGTATTTCTGGCTAACTCGAGTTGCATATGCACTGTTTAGACCAGTGGTACTTAAGAAACCCACGTGGTTCAAAATAAGGACTGTCTATTTCTTCACAAGTATGGAAACTACTACTAGGTGCTGGTAAAGTTAGGGTCACCCCAAAACTTTCACTGTGTGGAGGAAAAATAACACATATAATATAATAAACAGAATCTGTACTGGTTATAACTTACATTTAAACTTGCAAGCAGAGAGCTTTGCTTATCATTTAAACTTCCCGTGACGTAAGTTATATTTAAAAATCAGCAATTCTCATGAATTAGGAACACGTGCGTATTCCGTCACCATTCATGAGGCTCGATTCTAGAGTTTATACGGTAGTTTAGAAAAATACACTCGACTGAGTATTAGCGGTTAAATTAAATTCATAAATAGCTACACTTGCCGTTATAAGCTAGAAATTTAATTTTATTCTGCTTTCCACTGAATGCTTCCCTAGAAAATATAATAGCCTACCACTTTATTTCTCTTCTGCGCTAAAGAAATAGATTAAAATGAATTAAGCGATTTAACACTTTAACACTCACAAAATCTATATATCTATCATATTAATTACCTCAACCACAGAATTACAGGTAGTCGCACAACTTAAGAATAAGATTGCTGAAAATATTTCTGGAAGTCTAGAAGTTCGACAAATTGCCGAAACAAACTGAGATCTTCGCTAACAGCTATTCTGTTTACGAGCAACCTATCTACTGTGAGTCTATGAGCGAGAATGAAATTAAAGTTTCAAACTCGGGCCAATATCTTAAAATCAGACAAAGGGCCCAAACTTATTTCGCCAAGCGAAATTATCTCCCCTACTCCCAAAATTTACGTCCGCTTAACGCGTGTCGTAACTGTCACCTACTGACCACGATGTACGCGTGTCAGTTTCAAATCCCAGACAGCCTGACTCCAATGCAGGGCAGTTTTCACACTACAGCTGACCATGGCCCACCGTGAGCGCCGTGTCAGTTTGGGATTTTCCAGACAAATGTCTGGATACTGACCGGTGCAGATGTAAAGTATCACACCTCACCGGGACTTATGCCGAGAAGAAGCTCGCGCGCTCGGTGAGAATGTAGACGATTTGCTACGTCCTATGTTCAGCGAACCGACTTATCACGCCTTCTGACGCCCTGCAGCCCTGACATCTACGTAATATCGTCCTAGCGCGATTCTCAGTTTTAGAGAAAGGAAAACAGGTAAAGTTTGCGAATTATATGAAAATAATATTCGCAAAACGAATGGATGAAAAATATACAGGAAAAAGGAAATACAGAGATAATAAAAGAGAGAATTCGGGTGAAAGAATAGGAAGAAGATGTAGGAAATTAAATGAATATAAACCCTACGTGACAATGGGGGATATGTGTGTGAAAGTAACAGTTCTTGTGCATAACATTTGTGTTTTCTCAACATCATTTTCAAACAATGCAATTATACATGAGCGATGTGTACGTGTATCATAAAATGGGCGATCTAGTGGACAAAATGAAAGTGGCATATCAATACATCTCTCAAAGTTGTCTTTCGACACAATAACAAAATATGTTCGTGCCTTGTTGACAGCGAGTGCATGGGTTTGAGAATCGTATGTTGCTAAAGGGTGCTTCTCAGCATCAGTCGTAGAAGATAGGTGTGAAAGAAAAGGTGTGGGGATAGAGTGAACGCGATATAAGTCGTATACGTCATCAACAATGATGAAGGGAATACGAACTAAGATAACTAGATCGGTATGCGTCAGGATCGCATGCACTGTGAGAGATTCGTAGTAAGAGAAAAGGTTCTGTGGAGGAATATCTGGTGGTCGAAGAATAGGGGGAAGTAAAACGGAGAGTTGGTCAAAGATGGACTGCAGGTCGGAGGGTGTGAGAAGTGAGGGTGGTAATCTGTGGATCTTTAACATGTCTATGTGTGACTCAAGGGAAGTCAAAGTATTTGTAGCATGTGTAAGCAAATCGGTGGTCTTTTGTAAAAAGTTCTGCAATGTGAGATAGGTGGAGAGAAATTTATTAATTGCGTAAGTCTGGTTTACCAGTCTAGTTAAAGCAATTTCAGTAAAATTCGTTAAAGTGCATCATCACTGATCTCAAGTCGTTAATTCTAATCATATTCGATGCGATAGCATTTTGTGTGCTATTAACAATAGTTAGGCTTTTGCCAATGACATGTTTTATCTTCTCTTGATTTGTAACTAAGTCTTGAATGGCATGCTGGAAGTCGCCATAATTAGAGTCACTAGCAGTACCACAAAGGTACTCTAGTGCATCTCCTATAAAAGGAAGTATGGATCTGCTAGTGCGATTGGCTTGTCTAATTTTGTAAAATCGTATCGTGAGATATGTAAGCGTTCTTCTAAGCATGTGCACTTCAAATCTGGTAGCTATGAATGTTGTTGTCGTTGTTGTCGATATCCCATAGCTGCTGAGCATGTCTGCTCTTGGCAGACTGTTCTACTTGGGTCTGCAGAGGGTGGGATTTTAGGCCTTAACGTATCGTCTGGTTGCGGACCATGTCTCTTCTTGTTACTTCAACCACCTTCCTCAGATACCTCATTTCTGAGGTTTGGATCTGGCTTTTGTGGGTTGTAGTCATTGCCCATGACTCGCATCCATATGTCAAGACTGGGAAACAGGTGGAGCAGTATTCAGCCATCTTCGTTTTCTTACCAACCTCTCTCTTGCTGAGGAATCCTCGATTTATGGCCTGAAAAAGTCTCTCAGCTGCTGCTGTTCGAGGGCCTACTCTTCTTTGATGCCTCACTTTCGGTCTATAATAGCTCCGAGGTATTTAAAGTGGTCGACCTGCTCCAGGACATGTTCTCATAGCTTCATCTGATGTCTTCTTTCTGCTCGTGATATCACCATGGATTTTGTTTTAGAGCTGCTTATGACCATTCCTCTCTTCTCTAGCTCTTCCTTCCAGACTTGCAGGTTTGATTAGAGATGTGCCTGATTTAGCAATCAGCGCAACATCATCAGCAAATGCCAGCTCTGAAATACAGACCTGTCTCATCTTCCAGTACCTCACTGAATAGTTTCTTGTTCTCTCCTTACATGCCTTGATGACATCGTCCATGAGGAGTATGAAAAGATAAGGTGACAGGATATCATCTTGTCTTACACCACAGTGCTGCTTTCGTTCTTCCATCTTTATGTCATCTTCACCATCATTGGTTTTTCCTTCGGGGCAGTAAGCAATTACCCTTGCTTGTCCTTTATAAATTTTAGAGGGCATTGTTTTCCTTCCTCATGTTCTTTAGGGTCTAATAGAAGAAATTCTGGTTTTCTTGCGCATCTTTTTCTAGCATTTCTCCAAATTCTTCCCAGGACTTCTGTTTTGCTGCTAGCACCTTGTTCTTTGCTTCTGTTCTGAGTGTCACATATTCTGTATATTTCTCCATATGTCCTGTTGTATTTTTAGCTCATAAGTATTGTTTCCATGCCATTTTCTTCTCTCCTATTTTCTCTTTGACTTTCTCTGTCCACCAAGGTGTCCTCTTTCTTTTGTTCCCAAGTCGGACTTCACCACATGCTTCTGCAGCAGCTGTCTTTATGGCTCTTTATGATGTCCTTGAATTTAAGCCAGAGGGTTTCCAAGTCATCAGTTTGTTCTTCTGTTTTGCTCACCGCTGCAGCAATAAGCCCCTGATATCTGGACTTAATTTCTGGCTCTTTCAGCTTGCAGGTCGTAATGCTCATTTCTCCCGTTCGTTTACTTGGTTTCTTGCGTGATGTTGGGCAGTTCCTAGGCTGAGCAACTCTTTCAGTTGTTCTTTTGATTGTAATCAATTAGTGATCACTTTCAATCTCTGGCCCACTCCAGACTCTAGCATCCCGGACATTTTTGAATGAGCTCCTCCTAACAATGGCATAGTCGATCACTGACTTCTCATTCTTTGTTGGTTCACGTCTAGTGTATGCATGCATGCGCTTATGGGGGAACTTTGTGCTTATAATGATCAGTTTTTGCTTACTGCAGAATCTAAGGAGTCGCTTTCCATGGTGATTGAAAGTATCTTCTTTATATCTTCCAATAACTCCACCCCATCTAGCATGGTCATGTCCAACTCTGGCATTGAAATCTCCGAGCATGATAATTTCATCTAGGCAGTCATCCACTGTCCTTTGAAGCAGCTCGAAGAATTCCTCCTTGACCTCTGCTCTCTCATCCTCATTTGGCCCATACACTATGACCAGGTTGACTATGGTTTCTCCTTCTTTTAGTTTTACAACTATAATGCGCTCCGAGACAAAGTTCCATCCCTTGATACTATCTTTCTGGCTTTTGGCCACAATGCAACCCACGCCTTTGCATGGTGGAGGGGCTGCTTCCTTACGGCCTCCATGCAGGCCGCCCTCCTCATTTCTCAGCCGGGCATAGGACCGGCCTAGGCGGAGTTTCCATCCATCCATCCATCCATCCACCCACCCACCCACCCACCTTCCCACCCATCTATCCATCCATCCATCTATCTATCTATCTATCTATCTATCTATCTATCTATCTATCTATCTATCTATCTATCTATCTATCTATCTATCTATCTATCTATCTATCTATCTATCTATCTATCTGTCTGTCTGTCTGTCTGTCTGTCTGTCTGTCTGTCTGTCTGTCTGTCTGTCTGTCTGTCTGTCTGTCTGTCTGTCTGTCTGTCTGTCTGTCTGTCTGTCTGTCTGTCTGTCTGTCGGTCGGTCGGTCGGTCGGTCGGTCGGTCGGTCGGTCGGTCGGTCGGTCGGTCGGTCGGTCGGTCGGTCGGTCGGTCGGTCGGTCGGTCGGTCGGTCGGTCGGTCGGTCGGTCGGTCGGTCGGTCGGTCGGTCGGTCGGTCGGTCGGTCGGTCGGTCGGTCGGTCGGTCGGTCGGTCTCTCTATCTATCTATCTATCTATCTATCTATCTATCTATCTATCTATCTATCTATCTATCTATCTATCTATCTATCTATCTATCTATCTATCTATCTATCTATCTATCTATCTATCTATCTATCGATCTGTCTGTCTGTCTGTCTGTCTGTCTGTCTGTCTGTCTGTCTGTCTGTCTGTCTGTATTCCTGTCTATCTACACATCTTCATTATGAAACTCATCAACTTATTCTTAACTAACTCAGAATTACCCAACAGTTTAGTCCCGGACAATGAAACACCATTTGGACAGTTCGACTACGTCAATACCTGTGAGTACGACTAATCATGATGTCGTTGCAATTTATTTTTGATTTAATAAACTATCAGTATTTATTTGGCTTTCATCAAATTGATCAGTTGCTTCTCTTAGCGTCTGCTAGCAACGATTCTGTGGTAAACTGTTTCACGATTTACATCATATTTTAACATTTCTCATCGCGCATCTTAAAGAGTGAAATTGAGTTAACAATTATCCAGTCCAGTTTTTTTAAACATCATTTGGGTACCAGGGCCCGAAAGGACTTAAAACAAAAATAGTAACACTGCATCTTCCCATGCGTTTCGTGAGAAGCGACTGAGGCGAGGTTTGTACGCAACTATTAGCTAAATCATATACACAAAAACAAGAATGTTAGATCATCACATCATGACGTAAGTAGCAAAGCAGGTGTGACATTGGAGCACCACTTTCTGTCAGCTTATAGATATATGAAAATAATGAGAAAAACAATAGTATATAGCAGTAGATGTGGGATATTTAAAGATTCAAGTAAAAACAAAAACAAATTATCATCACAATATCCAACAAATACAAAGTTCTAAAACAGCGAAATGATGGAGACAATATAGAAAACCACCGACGACATATGCAAAAATATATGGAATGAGACAGGATAAATTATACAAAAAAAGAGAACGCCAACACAAAAAGTGGATAACTGCTTAACATGTAAATATGGTAAAATAGAGTAAAACACATTTAAAATAAGCTAAACTAGAAGTTTCGATAGCAAGATTGTACTTAAAGAAACGCCCTTACGCGACAAGAAATCATATAAATAAATAAATATAAATAAATAAATAAATAAATATATAAATATATAAATATATAAATATATATATATATATATATATAAATATATAATTATATATAAATATATAAATATATATATATATATATAAATATATATAAATATATATATATATATATATATATATATATATATATATATATATATATATATATATATATATATATATATATATATATATATATATATATATATATATATATATATATATATATATATATATATATATATATATATATATATATATATATATATATATATATATATATATATATATATATATATATATATATATATATATATATATATATATAATCAGAATCTTTATTATCCCAAAAAAATACATTAACATGTACTTGATATAGTATAAAAACACCATATCATATCGGATAATTATTTAGAGTCCGCAAGTGTGCTAAACTCCGCCCAGGAAACAATCACCAAACATTCATTATCCGTTGAATTCAATTCGTATATGAATTAAAAAATAATATGGTATGAAATCAGTTTTACAAGTAAACTGTACACAAGAAACAAGGGGCGTTTTGGGTTTTACCCTTCGTCAGCCACCGTTACGGACAGGTGACAAGGACAAGAACTACATATAGGTACTACAAAAATCTATGATGAGGAGGAAAACGCCAACTGAGCGATACAAGCAGATGGAACAACGGTGATGAGCGAAACGATAACAGTGATAATGCAAGAAAATCGTAAAACCAGAAAGACATGTCGAAACAAGAAAGTAAATAATCAACGCAACGAAGACAGGAATGAACAACATTATAAAAACAAGTAAAAGATCATTTAGCTGGATCCAAGAAAGAAACATTCAAGATGGCTGAGAAAATAAGGCGTCACACGGAAGTAACGTATGAGCTAGTGACGGCTAAGAAAAGATAATTGAGGAAACGAAACGAACCAAAGCAAAAACAAGGATACATAGGAAAATAACGACAGAAGAAATAAAGTATGAAACAGAGACAGAAGCCACAAGAATTATGCAACATGATGCTGGACATTAAGGCCAGCAGGAGCTAAAACGCCCATTTGAAAAATGAGACGATTCTCCAACGAGAAGCGAGTTCGGTCGTCGCCGACACATGAAAGGAGTGCAGTGACATGAATGTCAGAGTTACCTGAATGGTCAGGGCTATTGAAGTGAAGGGCCACCGGTAAATTTTTGCCATGATAGATGTCATTCAAGTGCTCACGAATCCTGTCTGCCAAACGTCTGCCAGTTTCACCAATATAGGTCATGTCACACTTCTTGCAGATGATAGCATAAATCAGGTTTCTTGATTCGCACGTGAAAGACTCCCCAATGGCAAATTTACCGTTCGGAAAGGAGACTGACTGCGTTTGGAGTACAAAAGGACAGGTCTTACATATGCGGCGTTGGCACGGTTTAGTACCAAAGTGAGAAGAACTAGTTTGTCAATTCAATTCGTACACAGTTTACAAGGTGACATCAAAAGTCTCCAGCCTTCACCGTCACCGTCTTTTGGGACCTGAGCAAAAACCAAACATTCACGATTCTACTGACACACCTTGTTTAAAAAAAAAATAAATAAAGTTTTGCCTCGTTTTGGGGACCTGTCATCACCGTGGTAAGGTGTCTTTCAGCAGCATACACAATAGTAAGGGTCAGTGGATCCTTCCATTCACGATGATGGGTGACTGTATCCAGTCGCCATTGATAACGAAGCTATAGTATCTTTCCGGTGGCTTCATAAACTAATATAAATTCTTTACAAATAAAAATGTCAATTTTGAAGACTTGTTTAATTTTCTTCTTTCACTGATATCCTTAATTTCTGTAGCCATCTTTTCGGGTGTTGTTATAGTCGCTGTTAAGAATTTCCACTTACTAACGTAAGAGCTTCAAGTTGACACACCTCTCAAAGCCGTGGAAAAGTCTCTTTTCTGCTACAAATCTTCAGCATTGCACAAAATTAATAGAGTCAGTGGATCTTTCCATTCATAATGAGGGGTGACAGTATCCGGTCAGCCATTGCTTACGAAAACAAAACTTTCTTTCCAGTGGGTTCATAAATGAATATATATTCATTGTACATGAAAAGATCAGTTTTAAAAAATTTTCATTTTTATCTATCACAAATTTCTTTAGTTTATGTAATAATCTCTTCGGATGTTGTTATAATAAGTGTTAAGAATATCCACTTACAACCGTGGGGACCTTTAACGCTAACCGTCAAGTCGAGTTTGCTTCAACTTGCGATATTAAAATGGCTTCTCGAAATTTGATATCAGCAGTAACAATAGCCTTCATTAAATTTGTGATGTTTTGAAACGCAGTCCGGTTAAACACATCACAAAACCGCCATCTTGGCTACTTGGTGCCAATAAAAACAGCGATCCCACATGACAGGCAAACTTTATATGTTTTCACCTTTAAAATACTTAGCAACATAATCCTGAACATGAGCCAAACACACAACAAACTCATACAGCGTTAATGAGGGCTGTTACCACAGATGCAGACTCCAAAACGACGACATGAAATGCACAACACAAAAGTGCAGCCTACCACGGCACCATCTTGGATACATACATATACACACACACACACACACACACACACACACACACACACGCACGCACGCACGCACGCACGCACGCACGCACGCACTCACGCACGCACACACACACACACACACACACATATATACGAGGGGTGTTCAGAAAGTAATGCACCACATCGTTTTTCTCAGGAGCTGTTTATTCAAAAAGCATGAAATTTATAAACAATATACATGAATATGTCATGTAAACATCGGTATTATTCAACATAACCCCCATCAACTTGTACGGCTTTATGCCAGCGCGAAACAAGTGAATGTATTCCTAGCCCGTACCAGATTTTGCCTTGATTATGTAGCCATTTCTTCGCTGCATGAATCACACCTTCATCATCTTCAAACCTTGTCCCACGGAGTGCATCTTTAAGTGGACCAAATAGATGAAAATCAGAGGGTGCCAAATCAGGACTATAGGGTGGATGGGGTAGTACAGTCCAACCCAATCTGGTGATTGCTCCCCGTGTTACCAGACTTGTGTGAGGGCGCGCATTGTCGTGAAGGAGAAGCAGGTCTGCTGGATTCCTGTGCGGCCGAACTCTGTGAAAACGTTGATTCAGTTTTTTTCAATGTCTTAATGTAAGCTTGCGAATTGATTGTCTCTCCTCTTGGCATAACGTCCACAAGAATCACACCTTCAATGTCCCAAAAGACAGTGATCATGATCTTTCCAGCTGAAGGAATTGTCTTGAATTTCTTTCTTCTTGGTGATTGCGGATGATGCCACTCCATTGATTGTCTTTTTGTCTCAGGTTCAAAATGATGTGCCCAGGTTTCGTCACCTGTAACGATCTTAGCCAAAACGTTCTCTCCATCATCATTGAAACGCTCCAACAATTCAGAAGAAATTGCTTTCCTTTGCAATCGATGGTCATTTGTGAGACTTCGAGGAACCCATCTTGCGCAAACCTTAGAAAATCCGAGAGTTTTTATAACTGCATTTGCACTACCAATGTTGACTGACAACTGTAAGGCCAATTGTTGAGTAGTGATTCGCCTATCAGTAAGAATCATGCCCTCAGCGCATTTCAACATTTCTGCGTTGGTGGCTGTGGCAGGACGTCCACAGCGCGGCCGATCAGCAGCTCCATATCTCCACTTCCTAATTCTTTGATTCTCTGAACCAAGCGACTGACTGTACTCCTGTCGACTGCAAAACGTCCGTACACATCACATAGACGCTTGTGAATATTCACAACAGTTTCCTTCTCTGCAACGAGAAATTCTATCACAATTCGCTGTTTATAACGCAAGTTGCTAACACGCTCCGTTTCAACGGTTTAGGGCAGCCGTTTTATTTGGCCGGTTGCGGTGCAATTTGGTGCACACAATTAGTACATGCCATATTTGAAGTGTGCAAAATTTCATGCTTCTATCTTCATTATTAGCTGATAAAAACAATGTGGTGCATTACTTTCTGAACGCCCCTCGTATATATAGTGTAAGCAATATAGTCACAGATGGAAGAATATATAAGGATTTCACAATAAGAGTAAAACTAGCTACCTGATTTTTTGTTGCAGTGGAATATTCTTGGAGATCAAGAGAATTCAAGTCTAACGAAATAATCAGAATCTTCTACATTTCAATTTCATTATATTGTCAGGCTCTAATCGTGAGAAAGAACAAAACCAAAAAAAAAAAAAAAAAAAAAAAATGCTACTTTCGTAAATGGGTACATGTGTAGAATAAATTGATTGAAGTAGTATGACACAATCACAAACGTGGAAACTGATGACAAACAAAAACACAAGTGCCAAAGGAATAAGAGATGAAAAGAAAACAGTGGTGATGAACAGGACACACACTGGAGAAACCTGTTGAAAACGTTGCCTTATTCTAGAATCCCTATTATAAAGGAAGTAGAAACAGGCAGAAGAACGGATGGAAAAGAGAACTGGAGTCAGAAATGAAACTAACTAGGGAACCAGATTTGTTGATACACTTGTTAAATATATCGCTGTCTTTTTTACGAATTGTCTACTATTTAGGCAAAATTACAATCCTCCCTCCCACTCTGTCCCAAAGAAATAATCTTTGAATACTCACGTGTGTCCTCGGAAGAGATCCAGGCACAATATTCAGAACTATCATGCAATTAATTCCAGAAGAAAGTGGACAGAGAGACTAAGCAGAAATACATGTGCGAAGAACTTTTCTGGCTGAGGCGAAAAGCACGAACCAGAGCAGAGGCACCATACAGAGGTTGGCTAGGGACCAAGCAGAATGTAGAGAGTTTGTTGCTGCTCTAGAAAATACAATTAGACGTTATGGACACTAACAGCTTAGACAGTCAACGTCAACGGACCCAAGAAGAAGAATATGCTCACATTGCAGCTAATCAACACCGTTAGTTCAGTTACTTTGTCAACATTAGCAATAATCGAGAAATAACCACAGTTTATCATATTTGCTTAGTATCTCACATATTCTTGCAAACTATCAACAGTGGATCACATAAACTACACTAATTGATCTTTTCAGCACTGAAAGTCCCACAGAAGTCTAAGGACCAACTACTTAAAGAGAAATCAAATTCAAACAAAAAATCGAAAGCGTCATCACGTTCATCATCATCATCCGACATAAGCCACAACAAATTAAGATCCCGTGAAAATGTATAGTATCAAACATTTGTTTTTTCACCAGTGCGTTACTAACCTCACCACTTTTAGTAATGTCTAAGAATCAAAGTATCAAACATTTATATGTAAACTTTCAGACCAAAGGTATTTTATATTTGGACATGCCCTCTAATATAACCCGACAGGGTTGAACGAGACGCGCCTCGCCAATGTCGTAGATTTTTTATAGGAAAATTAAGACTTGGGTTGGTCCCTTCTGAATAGATTAGAATACGTGATAGTCACAGTGAGAGGTAGTAAATAGAAATAGATTTCCACGAGTGAGATGGTAGAAATTTATAGAGGCTGTCCCGGAAATCGAGAATCTCTCTCTCTTTCCGCCTATCTTCTACAACAGATCCAGAGGAGTCAGACAGTCTATAAAAAAATTATGTATATATTAATATATCTCTACCCACTCACGTGCCCGCACATACAAGTGACGACAGTTAGACACACAGACGTGGGAAAACTATAACAAGGATTATATAGATATTATGGGAACGAACTGACCACCACACTGAAATAAATGTAGATATAGTTTAATTATCATAGTAAACTTACATCACAACATATAAAATACATCAAAAGCATGTACACATAGTCATAAAAATCAAGGACTGCTACAATAGTGATAGACCCGTTTTTATGGTCCTTCCCCTGGATATATATATATAACTCACAGTCCCGTTAGAAGAAAGTGATAACCCCAAAGAGTTACAGATACATATGATTAAGTCTATGGTTTCCCCCTTTTAAGGTATGGACAGACTTGATACTCTGCTTTATTCTAAGGGAAAATACTGTTAGCAATAACTTGCATAAAGGAAATTACAACGTGGGTGACTCAAACAAAGAACATCCTTCAGTCTACTTTCACTCGGTTCTTTCATCAGGGCCCTGACTCACACAACCTTACCTAAACTCGTGCTGTTGTTCGCCGTCTGGCGCAAACTTCGGGACACTCACACACTTTTTATCTGTGTCTGTCGTTTAATGAAGCGGATCCCAGCTCTGCAGATTTGTTTGTTGGTTTCATCAAAATGGATCCAGGGAGCGTCTGCTTCATGCGATAGTTATTTCAGACTAAAGTTAGTGTCACTTGACTTACGAGGTAAGAATTAGGCTTAAGCGGGCACACAGTGTCAGAACACGAGGTTTCCCTTAATTAGGGAGATGACCGGTGGACAACTTCTCTCAACAGATAATCTAGGTTCACCACACACTTTGTCAACAATGTCGGAAAGTTAATGTTTTAGATTTCTGTAATTATTCTCGCCACAAAGTAGCCTATACACAGAGTTCGAGGAGAATATGATCTGCCTCAAAGGCCCAGTATAAACATTTATTCTTTAAAAAAAACTGTTAGTGGGATTGGTATTCTGTCTATCTCTGAAGGCACACGCACTGTCAGACAGGTGGTACTTGAAAAAAACCCACGTGGTTAAAGATTTAAAATGTTTATGTTTCTCACAGGTATGTCTCTGTACTAAACGCCGGCAAAATTTGGGTTACCCCAGTATTCACTGAATAAAGAAAAACACATATGAAATATTTTACATATTATGTACTCAATATAACTTACATTTTGAACTGCAAGCATAAAGGTTGACTTGACGTTTAAAACTTCCCGTGAAATAAGTTATATATCCATCAACATGAATTAGGAATACATACGTATTCCGTCAACACTCATGAGACATCTAGTATTTATAAGTTAGTTTTAAAGTATATTCTCTCGTCTGATTATTTAGAAGTTAAATTTAATTCATTAATAGCCGACTGAGTTTAAGCTAGAAATTATAATTTCTGTTTTCCACTGTAACTCGTCACTATAAAATAATACAGACTATATAAATTAAACACTCTGCACCAAATCTAACTAGTGAAATATGAAATAAGCGATTATCACTTAATCACTCACTATATATATATATATATATATATATATATATATATATATATATATATATATATATATACATATATATATATATATATATATATACATGTATATATATATATATATATATATATATATATATATACATGTATATATATATATATATATATATATATATATATATATATAAAATATATATATATATATATATATATATATATATATATGTATATGTATATATATATATATATATATATATATATATATGTATATATATATATATATATATATATATATATATATATATATATATTATATTATATATATATATATATATATATATATATATATATATATATATATATATATATATATATATATATATATATATATATATATATATATATATATATATATATATATATATATTTACCTCAACACAGAACTACAGGTGGTCGCACAACTTTAGAATCATACGCTGATATATTTATTGAAGTCTAGAAGTTCGACAAATTGTCGAAACAAACTGAGAAACTTTGCTATACAGCTTATTCTATTCACGAGCAACCTGTCTACTGCGAATATTGAGGACTGAATGAAAATCTAGTTTCAAACTCCGGTAAATATCTTAAACCAGGACAAAGGGGTCTCAACTTATTTCGCAAAACGAAATAATCTCCCCTTCTCATTCTTAAACACCTTACATAAACTAGAAGACTACCATGAACTGACACTCGTGCGTTTTCACACCTCACGCTGACCAGGGCCAACAGTGAGTGTTTTGTCAGCTGGGATTTCCAGACAAATGTCTCAAACTGTGCCGAGGAGATGTCGGTTATCGCGCCTCACCTAAGCGCTCAGCCGATGCAACTCGTTGTGGCAGGTGAAAATGCAGACAAAAATGTCGCCTATAGGTCTGGCGAAAGCGAATATTCACAGTTTCGTCTACAACGCAATAACCTCCCGAGCCTGGCGTCTACGTAATAACATCACTAGTGCGTTTCTAAATGAGAACAGACACTGGCGAACGTTAGAATTGGAAAATAGTAATGTTTAAGTCGCAAACGAAAGAATGCGAAGAATTACAAAAAGGATAAAAGAGTGATAATAAAATAGAGGACACGGGTGAAGAAAAGAAGAGTATATAGGGAATTTAATGATCATAACTCTCTGTGACAGCCAAGACGAAGCAATACTTTAAAAAAAAAATTACAACTTAAAACATTTGCTTTTTCACCAGTCTGTTACTAACCTCACCAGTAATGTCTGTTTCAAAGTACCAAATGTTTTTGTTTGTTTGTCAATTTGTTCTATCCTTACCACTTTTTGCAGTGTCTGTATCACAATATCAAACATATATTCTGTCACCAGTGTGTTACTATTCCTACAACTTGTAATAATATCTCTGTATCAAATATATGTTCTGTCACCAGTGTGTTACTATTCTTACAACATGTAATAATATCTCTGTATCAAATATACGTTCTGTCATCAGTGTGTTACAATTCTTACAACATGTAATAATATCTCTGTATCAAACATATGTTCTGTCACCAGTGTGTTACAATTCTTACAACTTGTAATAATATCTCTGTATCAAATATATGTTCTGTCACCAGTGTGTTACTATTCTTACAACATGTAATAATATCTCTGTATCAAATATATGTTCTGTCACCTGTGTGTTACAATTCTTACAACATGTAATAATATCTCTGTATCAAACATATGTTCTGTCACCAGTGTGTTACAATTCTTACAACTTGTAATAATATCTCTTTATCAAATATATGTTCTGTCACCAGTGTGTTACAATTCTTACAACATGTAATAATATCTCTGTATCAAACATATGTTCTGTCACCAGTGTGTTACTATTCTTACAACTTGCAATAATATTTCTGTATCAAACATATGTTCTGTCACCAGTGTGTTACTATTCTTACAACTTGCAATAATATTTCTGTATCAAATATATGTTGTTTCACCAGTGTGTTACAATTCTCACAACATGTAATAATATCGCTGTATCAAACACATGCTCTGTCACCAGTGTGTTACTATTCTTACAACTTGTAATAATATCTCGGTATCAAACATATGTTTATCGATGTAGTTACCAGAGGTCACTGGTAAGGCAAAAACACAATAAGATTACTGCCACTGCGGGCATGTCGGTGGATGCAACTAAATTTAGGTTGTGCATTGTGATGGCAAGCTCATAATGTAAAATGAAATGTTACATACATCACAGCTGCAAGAGTACATGAGTGTTTGATGCAGACTTACTGCAAGTGGACTAGAGTGCTCCATGGCAACATACTTCATTTGGAGTGTAAAAGGAAAAATAAGAAGGTGAATAAACATGTGTTCTTTTACCGGTTTCTTATTTTCATTATCACAGTTGTAACCACATGATACTTTATACTGTTACCTTATACTTATTGAAGGCTATTGGGTAACGAGTATATTAATGTGCTGCACTGGTCTTGTAAGATATTTTGATATAATAGACAACAGTCTCAACAGTAACGTACGGAATGCCAACTTGAATGATCTTGATCAACAGCTTGTTGTACGTTTTATCACATTTAATATGTCACAATACAACATAAGTGTACTTCACTTCTTTTGAGAGCATATGATGATATGAAGTTACACTAGTAATACAAATGTGATCAGTAGCAGCCATAAGCAATAATGTCGTTGTGCCGGTTTAAAGTCAGAATGTCTATGTATCGTCTACAACGCCTTCATGCTTTACAAATCCGTATTAATTCAAATCACTTACTGTCCATCTCCTTAAGCCACACACAATCAGGCACACATTCTTAATGAATTGAGTCAATTATCCTGACTCTGAAATATTTTATAACAATAAACACTGGTCTGTCGCTCTCACATAAAAATCCATACACTTCGAAAAACACCAGCCAGACACAACTGTCCTAACGATCACCTTCGTTCCCCCCGCAGAAGACCCGGTCCACGTCATACACTAAATACCTGTGTCACACACATACCACAACTCGCACGCTTTTACAATCGGAGCGTATTTGCGTTCTGCTCCATTGCGCACAGCGATGAATTACCAGCCTGTGAGCAAAGTGATAGGTAACACTTTTACCCCGCCTCCCAGCGAAAACTGAAAGTTTTCCATATAGGAAGTCATTTTTAGAAAATGCGAGAAGTTACCGTCCAGTCTATGTCATATCTGAGCAACAGTCTATGGAATGTAGTCAGCATCATGGAAAAATGAGAAAAATCAATGAAAATGTGAAGAAATATGATAGTGAAATTGTGAAGTTTTGGAAAATGAAATATCTGAATGCATTTAATTAAAAGATGAATGAAATGAAAGATCTAACTAATTAAATAGTATTAAGTAAGTATAATAATTACGTTAATGTAAATGTCCACATGATCGTGTGTGTGCTGTCTGTAGCATTGTGTAAAACTAATTAACTATAGTTACTGAGTGTCTTCAATGATAGGTTCTTCTTTCATTAGTGTGAAAGCTTACTATTTGCAATTTTAGCACTTTAGAGTCCCATAACTGGTTTAAGTAATAACAAAAAAAAAAAAAAAATGTTCAAATGGCGAAGTTCTCCATAGGCGTATCGAATCGATTGTTTCTTGTGTGAGATTTCTTTTCATATGTTGCCTCTTGAGTGTCACAGTCTCTGAGCCCCAATATTTGAAGTTCGTTTGCTGGAATAGGACATATGATCTTTTTAAAGTTCTGCATCCCAGTCATTTTGTGAAGGATTGCCATTAAGATATGACAAAGAGCCTTATACTGTTTACTTGAGATACTGTTTGATTTAGTTCCTTTACCGCATACGTCATGACTGTCCGGAAATCAGATCTTATGTACTGTTCATGGAACTTGATGTAGTGTGAAACGATTTGAATGTATCCACACAAAACGTCTCTTATCTTGTCTTCAAATGACTTGAGTTGTTTCTCTTGATAACGATGGTAATATGTATCTGGTTATGGATATTGTCAAGATAGCGTTTTTAAGTTATCGAGGTATCTGTAGACTATCAGCAGTGTACCTTTGTCAATGGGTCGCAGCAATGTCATATCCTTGAGAATCGGGCAGGTCTGTCTGTGTACATCTCGACAGAACATCTGCAAGCACATTGGACTTGCCCTCAATAGGTCGAATGATATAGTCATATATTTGCAAATTAATTGCATAACGTGCGACTCGTGCGTTTTTCATGTTGGATTTTTGAAGGAACGACAGGGCCTTCTGGTCTGTCTCAATGATGAAACGAGAACCAAGAAGGTAACGCTGAAGCTTTGTGACAGCCCATATGATCGCGAGAAGCTCGCGCTCAATAATTGGATATCTGGTTTCTGTCTTTGTGAGCTTCCTCGACACATACATCACTGGATGAAGCATTCCATCTACTTCTTGCATCAAGGAGCCACCAATACCGTACATCGAAGCGTCTGTCCTGAGAATAAATGGGTGATGAGGATCAGGGAGTTTTAAAATTGGTGCACATGAAAAGTAATGCTTTAAATGGACTAGAGCTATGTTGCAGGCCTCCGTTCAGAGAATTCTATTAGGGGAGCCTTTCGTAGTTAACTCAGACAGGACTGACGTAACTGAAGATAAATGAATCATAAATTTATTATAGAACTGTATAAGGCCGAGAAGACTCCGCACCTGCTTCTTAGTCTTAGGAATTGATAGGTTAAGAATCTTCGAGATAGTTTTATCCTCAGTTTTCAGAAATCCATGGCCCACTCTGTGACCTAAGAAAGAAATTTCTTTGAAACCTATTTGAACTTTCGAAGGATTCGCTGTCAGATTATTAGAGCGAAGAATTTCGAGAAGAGATTTCAATCCAGAAACATGTTCGTCCCAAGAGTTGTGGAACAAACAAATGTCATCTATATAGGAGATGATATCAGACCTATGAGAAAATAGTTTCCTCATCATCCGAACGAAAGTCGCTGGTGCGTTTACCAAGCCAAAGCACATGAAATTATACTGAAAGAGACCCTTAGGGGTAGCAAAAGCAGTGAAAGGTTTTGCGTTTTCCGTGAAAGGTATTTGCCAATAACCCTTGGCTAAGTCAAATTTGCTAAAGTAGGTTGCTTTAGAAAGTTTTGACAGTAATTCGTCGAGAACTGGCATTGGCTCTGCGTCAGACTCGGTTATGGAATTGAGTTTACGAAAATCCATGCATAATCTGATATTATTATCCTTCTTCTTGACTATAACCATTGGGAAAGAATAAGCAGACTCTGATGGTGCAATATTGTTAAGCTGTAACATTTGACCTAATTCTTTTTCAACCTGATCCTGAAAGTGGATAGGGATAGGGTAAGGCTTTAATTTAATAGGTTTGTGATCTGTCAGTCTAATATCGTGAGTGATTATAGACGTTCGGCCTGGAATATTAGACAGAACTTGCTGATATGATTCTAGAATAGAAAGAATTTGAGATTGTTGTTCGCTGGATAGATCCGGACAAATAGATACATTTACCCATGATTCGGTCGGGTAAAGAGACATGACAGGAAGTTGCAAAGGTACATCATGAAAAGAAGTGGGTTCTTCTTGAATCACTGACAATGAAGAGTAAGATGAAGGATGATCAGTGATTACTTCATTAACAGCATCTAAGATAGGTTTGAGATATTCAGGTCTATCATGGAATTGTTTGAGCATGTTGATGTGAAAGGTTTTATTCTTGCCTTTCACGTCAAGAATGTAATCAACATCTGTCAATTTTGAAATAATTTCATATGGACCACTCCACGAAATGAGAAGGCTATTCTCTCTCGTTGGTAGCAGGACATAAGCTTTGTCTCCAGGAAGTAATTTCCTTAACTTTTTCCAACGGGTTTGAAGAGATCTAGCTTTTTTGTTTTGCCTTTTCAGATGAATCAGTCGCTATTTTCCAAGCGTCTATAAGTGTCTTTCGTAGATTCACCACATACTCATAGAATGACTGGCATTCCTGAGTCATCTCCGAACCTGTAAGTAATTGTTTTATTATCGACATGGGTCCTCGTGGTGGAGCACCATACATGAGCTCAAAAGGCGAGAACCCAGTGTGTTCGTTTGGGACTTCCCGATAAGCGAACAGCACTGCTGGGAGCACTCTATCCCAGTCTTGTGGATACGTCGTGGTAACTTTCCCCAGTATTTGTTTCAGCGTTTTATTTAAACGTTCTATCATGCCATTTGACATAGGATGATAAACAGAGCTAAGAGATCTATCAATATTGCATAGTTTCATGACATGCGACATGACATCTGACACAAACTGTGTTCCCCTATCTGATAAAATATTGTCAGGGAACCCCACTCTCGTAAAAATGAGGAATAGTGCATCAGCTACATCGGTGGTAGCAATGTGTTTAAGAGGTATAGCCTCCGGCCACCTGGTGCACATATCAATACAGGTGAGGACATATCTATGACCTCTGGCTGACGGAACTGACAGTGGACCTATTAAGTCTATGGCCATTTTTTCGAATGGTCGCACCGAAATATCCGCAGCCTGAATAGGTGCATTATGGTAAGCACCCTTTGTAGCCACTTGTTGGCATGTCTTGCACGAACGACAAAAGAATTTGACATCCCTGACTACTCCAGGCCAATAAAAATGTTGTAAGACTCTATATTTCGTCCTAGCAAAGCCCATGTGGCCTGCACAGTTTGTATCATGCGCATGTCTGAGAATGTAAGGTCGAATATTGGTTGGTACCATAATTTGCTGCTGTACCGATGTAGCATCTCTAGCATTACGAATTAATATGTCATTTTTAATTGTATACCAAGGTTGTGACCTTTCCGAGCAACCGACATCATCTGATTTTACCAATTTGAAAAATCTTTTTAAAGAATTGTCATTCTTTTGCATATCAATAAATGATGTCTTCGTTAACATCGGTATAAGATGTTGATCTTCCTCCTTGTCATGACTGTTAGTCATTTCTTCTTCCTCTTGAGCCTGTGCCTGTGCTCTTGTAACGACCATATTAGCGAGTAGTATATGCTGACGTTCCCAGATTTCTATATCTTGGAGTGAACACGCTTTTATACCCACAATATTGCCCATGATTATGTCAGCAATTGGTTCCTGTAATAAACAAGCTTTCACTTGACCTGAGAAAAATGGAGTATTAATGTGCACAATGGCCACAGGATAGAATTCCACCGTGCCTCCAAATAGGACACATTTTACATTCTCCCCGGTGCAGCAAGATGGGTCTACCAACGATTTGCGTACTCCAACAGTTGTGCAACCTGTATCACGCAAGACTGAAACTAGGTGATTATTTAAAAAAACCCTGTGAAACATTAGCGAGCCTTTCCCATCATGCGAGGCTAATGCAGGTAACAACGCGGGCACAGGATGACCGCAGGAAAGTCTGGAGACCACATCTGGCTGAAACAGAGTGCTGCATTCTGAACAATTTGATGGATTAAATAAATCAGCTGCACACGCATTTGCAATATTTGTGTTTTCCCCATTGGGATTAACTGCTCCTGTGTTACTACTCGTATTATGACTCCAGTTCGAGTTTTTTCGATCCATGCTCCGAGAGCGATTAAAGTTGTTATTACCTCGGTAATAATTCCGACTCTCTCTACCATTCTGAGGATTATTAGAATGTTGAGGACACGTACAACCTGGGCAGTGTTGAGATGGAGGAGAGTTTTGGTTGTTCTTTGTATAATAGGATCTGTCTCCTCTGTTCATGTAGGTATTATCAGATCTACGCCATCCTCTGTTAGATTGAAAGTAACCCTGTGATGGTCTATTTCCATCAAAATATCGTTGGGAGTTTCTCTGATATTGATAAGGTTGATTGCCAAAATTGTACCGTCCTCGGAAAGATCCACTATTTCGGTCATTATTCCTGCCAAAATTTCTATCCATACTTTGCGATCGAGCTCTAGGGTTGTTTATCTGCACTGAATGAGCTGATGCAACAGGTAATGCCTCTTTAATAGTAGAGTTGTTCACACTCTTCCCTGGGTGTGCCGTCATAAACTGGCGCCCTAACAACTCAAGGGATTGTAACGATTCTGGCTTCCGTTCATGTAAATAGGCCAAAAAATCAGGGCTAATGGAAGAAAGTACTTTGTCTCTCAAAATAAGGTCCATCAAGTCCTCATATGTATGTTTGATTTTAGCCAACTCAATCCAACGATTGAAGCATAACTTTATAGTTGAAATAAACTCACTGAAGTCCTTGTTGCTTTCGGGTGTGAGTTTTTTAAATCTTAGCCTGTATCCATTCTCGTCTAATTGATACTTTCTTAAAAGTAATGTTTTAGCTGCCTCATAAGATTTTATGTTTTCCTCATCCATCGTTGACACAGCTGTCAACGCTTCACCTGTCAGTAATGACATTAAATGTATCACCCATGATGATTTTTCCAGTTTGTATTCCTCACACACTGTCTGGAATCTGTTTAGGAAGCACGAAATGTCGTATATATTTTGATTAAATTTAGGTAAGTGAAGTTTAAATGATGAAGCATGTTCTCTCTTGACCGAACCTGCCCCTTCTTGATTACTCTGTTTATTACTAGCTTCCAATTTGAGTCTCTCCAACTCTACGGAAGCCATTTTTCTTCATGCAGAAATTGAGCTTTCTTAGCCTCTAAATCTATCTCATCTTGTCTTTTCTTTTCTGCCATTTCATCTTGTCTTTTCTTTTCTTCAAATTCTTCTTGTCTTTTCTTTTCTGCTATTTCATCTTGTCTTTTTTTTTCTTCAAATTCTTCTTGTCTTTTCTTTTCTGCTATTTTTTCTAACTGAATTCGTTCATCTTTTTCGATCTCTCTCATTCTTGCTCTCTCATCCCTCTCCAGTTTCTTTTCTTCTCTTTCCAGTTGCTCCATGGCAAACTCTTTAAGCTCCTGGCCTTGCATTCCCATCTCTTTACCTAGCTGGATAAAATGCTCCAGACTAGACATTATGTAAGTTTAAGTATATATATATATATATATATATATATATATATATATATATATATATATATATATATATATATATATATAATATATATATATATTATATATATATATATATATATATATATATATATAAGTTACTTAGTCTGAATATGAATATGGGTACTGATGAGCGATAAACAGCACCAATGCCAATTCGTTAAAATTCAGTACTCTGCAAATGTGACTTAGCAAGTAATCAATGCAAACAAAAAAAATTAGTGTCGTACACTATAAGACAGAACACGTAGTACAATAGTGTAGCAACAGAAGAAAATACTAAGGTGTAGAAAAAAAGATAATGTTTGAAATATATGCTTACACTATAAGGTTAAACTAGACAAGACGAATTTACAACGTAAAATCCATATATCAACATAATGATAGCTAGAGAAGACCAACAATAGACGTACAAAAATGCAGAAAAACTGAATTAAAAAAAAACAACTGACAAATACAAACAACAGTGAAAAAACAGGACAGCACGTCTATAACATAAAGTAAATATAGTATATTCACAAAGAGCACTTTCCACACAGCATTTTGAGCCGGGCCTCTTTGAGAAAATATTACATAAATTTCTCTACTGACACCCTTGATTGCAGACCCGTCCGAAGATGAGATGTAATTCTACTTATCAAGGTCCCACAAACCCCAACAAACATAAAACAGATAAACAAAAAGGCTCTACTATAGAATTGTGTAAGACTAAGGCTACAACAAACTAGTCCCCTTATCTTTTTATGATCCTTCCTCCGAAGTATAAATGCACGTGACAGTATTGTTGCCTCCAACATATGCAATAGGTAGAGCGAAATTTCATTGATGCAGATTGCTCCCACATGTAGAACTATCCATCTTGTTTCCCTGGTTGAATGACTGTGCTTTGTCTTGACTGCAGAAATGTTGTTTGATTACTTTAATTTTTCCTGACGAATCCAACCTGGAACTGCGTAGAGTGATGATAACTTTCGTCTCAAAAATGTTGATGAAGAAAATACGAACTTCTATTGGTAAAGTTCAGCAAATATTATGATTGAAGTGTGCTGTTTACTCTTTAAGTTTCTTCTTGCCGGCCTTAGTTTGAAGAAAACCGGTTGGCATAGGTTGCGCCGAAATTTCTATTGCTTTTCGATACTGTAAAATTCGTCGATGTGGCTAGGGACAGTAGTATCATTTGATAAAATCTTGTGGGTAGAACGAAATCCCGTGTATACTGGCCACCACTTTATACTGTTACCTTATACTTATTGAAGGCTATTGGGTAACGAGTATATTAATGTGCTGCACTGGTCTTGTAAGATATTTTGATATAATAGACAACAGTCTCAACAGTAACGTACGGAATGCCAACTTGAATGATCTTGATCAACAGCTTGTTGTACGTTTTATCACATTTAATATGTCACAATACAACATAAGTGTACTTCACTTCTTTTGAGAGCATATGATGATATGACGTTACACTAGTAATACAAATGTGATCAGTAGCAGCCATAAGCAATAATGTCGTTGTGCCGGTTTAAAGTCAGAATGTCTGTGTATCGTCTACAACGCCTTCATGCTTTACAAATCCGTATTGATTCAAATCACTTACTGTCCATCTCCTTAAGCCACACACAATCAGGCACACATTCTTAATGAATTGAGTCAATTATCCTGACTCTGAAATATTTTATAACAATAAACACTGGTCTGTCGCTCTCACATAAAAATCCATACACTTCGAAAAACACCAGCCAGACACAACTGTCCTAACGATCACCTTCGTTCCCCCTGCAGAAGACCCGGTCCACGTCATACACTAAATACCTGTGTCACACACATACCACAACTCGCACGCTTTTACAATCGGAGCGTATTTGCGTTCTGCTCCATTGCGCACAGCGATGAATTACCAGCCTGTGAGCAAAGTGATAGGTAACACCCTCACGCTAGACCATTACAGTCTCTGTTAGTGTCTACATCAGGAGAAAGAAAAACCAGTTTTTAACAATAATGACAACATCATTATCCTATGTTACAACAATACAAGCACACAAAACAATTAGCAAATAATTTTATAGCAGTGAACTTCATAAAATCATCTTGGGTCACAAAGACTTCCACGTGCTCATATGTTCTCTATATTTTTAAAACCCGTTTTATTCAGGTGAATATGAGGTATCAAAGTATTACCACTTCGCCATATGCCATTCGTATTCGGCTTGCCCGAGTAATCATTGCAGAGGTAACGTAGATAAGTTAAAATTTAAACAAGAAAATGTATTTGATTATTTGTGCTTATTTCTTCAGATACACAGATAAGGTTGAGTCACACTCGCCCATCCAACAGTAAAAAATGGGTACCTAACTCTGACCTGAGTTACAGAAGGCAATGGCAGCAACGACGGGAGCTGATCGCCCCACATTAGCTGAGATCTAGTAATGGAAAAGTCTCTTACATTTAACTTCCTGACAGCTGCATATCGTAAGGGACTACCTTTATATATATATATATATGGTGTCCCAATAGGAAAAGTCAATATTTGTGAGATCATAGTTCATAAGAACATGTGTCCCATTCCGAACGGTTTCCAAGATAGAGCTGTTGATGCGCAATACTTTCCTTCCCTCCCTCCATGATGCGCATGCAACTATCGGAAACATGTGGTATGATATTAAGCATGAGTTAGCTGTTATTATTTTAAACAGTGATAGTGTAGAAGTGTTGTTAAAGTTGCCGCAATTCTTCACAAATGTCGAGTTTTCAGATATGCTGTATGTTATTTGTTTCTGTGATGATAGTGCACTGCTGCTGTTGAAGACCACTGTCGACGGTTGAATAACCGCAGAATTCCAGATCGAAGAATGTGTTACAACTTTGTTAATACATTGTGTGAATGTGGTATGTTTCCAAACGTTCTTCTTTCATCCCAATCAGCACGTCAATAAAATGTGGATGAGCAGGAAAACGTTCTTCTTTCATCCCAATCAGCACGTCAATAAAATGTGGATGAGCAGGAAAACGTTCTTCTTTCATCCCAATCAGCACGTCAATAAAATGTGGATGAGCAGGAAAACGTTCTTCTTTCATCCCAATCAGCACGTCAATAAAATGTGGATGAGCAGGAAAACGTTCTTCTTTCATCCCAATCAGCACGTCAATAAAATGTGGATGAGCAGGAAAACGTTCTTCAAATGGCAGAACGTAACCCTTCTACTCATCATCATTCCTTTTCGTTCCCTGTGGAACATAGGGCAGAAATGGTTGCTATCCATCGATTTCTATTCTAGGTTGTCTTTTTCAGCTGTGCCTGTCATTCAAATTTCCCTAGCCTCCTCTTCAACAGTTCTTCCCCAAGTTCTCTTTGGCTTCCCCACCCTTCTTTTCCCTTGTGGGTTCCAGTCAAGGGCAATTCCGGCTGTGCTTGATTTTTCTCTTCTGAGTGTATGTCCTATCCATCCCCACTTTCTTACCTTAATTTCTCTTTGTATTGGCTGTTGCCCGCATCTTTTCCTTAGCTCTATATTTGTTATTACATCTAGCCATCTTATACCGAGGGTCCGTCGGAGACATGTATTTACAAATGTCTGTAGCTTGGATGTGATACTCTTTGAGACATGACATGGCTGAGTTCCATATTGGTCGAATGGCATTAAAAGCGCATCTGGCTTTATTTATCTCTGAGCAGACGTCACTACTACTAGCACATGAACAATTTCCCCACGTCTCAATGTTTCACAAAAAGATGATGGCGAATATGAAGACGGCTTGTATCTATTTCACTTACAGTGTGTGCAAAGAAGTCATCAAGGGACAGTGCCATGCGACTTGAATTTTGTGCACTGGTTACATGCTAATTGTTGATGTAACGCTCTTCGACAGTCTCATGAAAATCAACAAGGTACTGTGAACACCAATTTTCGGCGTCGTTTCTCAATCAGTGTGTGGTGAGGAATCATCAATGACATATTGAATGGTCCAGCAATTTTAGAAGATCATATGACGTGACAAAATTACCCAGAATGTCTGCAAAATTAATTACCGGAACAATTAAATGATGTTCCTTTGGCTAGACGGATCGTTATCTAATTCCATCATGACATAGCCCCTCCACACGATACCCGTCAATTGATGCAACATCTAAATCAAGGTTTCCCTAATCGGCAGATCGGTCGTGGCATTGCCAACTGGCCACGAAGATCTCGAGACTTAACCCCGTTAAGTTATTGTTTATGGAGTTGGGTGAAAGATGAAGTTTACAGAAAAAAGTGGATACGCGAGGCGAATTACTCGCTCGCTTATTGGATGCTATAGACCGCGTTATGGAACATACAGATCATCTTCTCACACGAGTTGAAAAGTGCAATGATGTTGACAGTGACATTTTGGAACATTTATTATAATCTTAATACACTTATAACAAATTTGTCATTTAAACAATAAACACAGCTTTATAATCAATACATTTGCAACTGTACATTCAAACAGCATTATCTCGGAAACCGTTCGGAATTGACACACATGTTCATATGAACATTTTTCTTAGAATGACTGATATTATGGCATTCCTAAGTACTGATATATTAATATATTTATATATATATATATATATATATATATATATATATATATATATATATATATATATATATATATATGTGTATATATATGTATGTGTGTATATATATATATATATATATATATATATATATATATATATATATGTATGTATGTATGTATGTATGTATGTATGTATGTATGTATGTATGTATGTATGTATGTATGTATGTATGTATGTATGTATGTATGTATGTATGTAAGTAAGTATGTAAGTATGTGTGTATGTGTATATATGTATATATTTATCCGGATACTAGGAGTACCACCTCACTTAAATGGTCAAACTCATCAACTATTCTCACACTAGTCACCTGTTTGTATTGACACCAGTACCCAGATAGAATCCCAAACCGAGCGGGACACTGTAGCTTGTTTCTCCCCCGCCCGCCCAACACTGCAAGCTTTGTCGCACGTTATCTAGGTGCAATTCCTGTGTCTAGATTTATTCCCCACTTTGTAGACACCCCTCATCGGAGGAAAAGTGGATAGTTTAGAACAGTGACGATAACCTTAAGGATTAATACCTCTACCAGGATTTAGCAGGATTTAGAAAATTCGGCATTCGCCTCATTAATATTTTGTTGGGACAAACTGGGGCCAATTTGTTCCCTCGACAGCTGGAGTTGGTACAAGAAATCACAGTCACAAGGATTTCGAAAGATTTTCTATAAAAACAAGAGATACCACAGACCCACGTGTGAAAGACAATAGATAAGAGAGTGAGAGGTGGCCACTGAGTCATAGTGTGTGATGATTTTGTTTTGCTGGGGAAAGATCTATTAAGTTTGGTTGTTTGATTTTTTTAACTTGGTCTTATATCGCACCAAGATTGTTTATTCCTGTAACCAAGTACCAACCATCAACCTTTGGGTTATTTTTTTGGTTTCTCCATACGGTGAAGTCGCACCATTCTTATTTTTTTTCCTCTATATGTATGATTCTTGATATCTTTGGGTATTTGATGTCGTAATAAGTTCAGTGATAAATAAACAACAAAGAATTTAACTTTGCGTGTTGGTCAGACCCTACCCATTTACCTTAGTTTTTTTCACGTGTATGTGTCTTGTTGTTGTCACATAGTGTAGTGTGTGTTGAGTGACCTGTCTTATTGTAGATAGGGAGGCAAAGACTGTCTTAGAAACAAAGCAAAGTCGTTCGGATAGGCTGGAGAAGAGAATCTTACTCACTCCAGAGACATATCTTTTCCACAATCTACCACCAGTGAACCTAATTTCTATACCATCTCTTGTATCAGTCAACAGTCACTCTCTACCTAGACAGGCCAAATAAAAAAAATCAAATAACGTACGAAAGAATTGTGGCGAACGTCCGAGATTGAATCCTAGTCTGAGACTTAATGGTCTGGCGACCAGGGAAGTTGAAGCTATAGTCTAAGTCTAGCTAGAGTCTGTTGTCCGTTTTGTTGGTGTGTACAGAATAGAAAATAATTTATCCCTAGTCAACGATTCTTTTTCTTTGTTTCTGACCACACAAAGAGAAAAAAATAAAAAATGTTTCCACATTATCATATGCTTTACTTACAGCTAGATCTTGATAGTGATTTTTGTTGGTCGTAACGATAGAAAGTAATTTCTGTACACAAGACCGCTGGGCTGTGTGACTGTGAAACAATCAGACCTTTAATGGAGTAGTTACAGCGTGAGCCCCGGAGAAAGTGCATTGGGCAGTTGCCAAGTTAATCGCTTTCCAGAGCTCGTTACTGACTCCGGGTGTGAGTGGGCGTGATGGAAATTTTTTTTTAAATTTTAATTGTTTCACATTAGTATCAGTAGATTGTGTTTTTCACGCTAATCTGCCATCTCTATGGATTAAGTCGACTGGGTTATGAGCCTTTTGCCAGTTAACAGAAACGATAGATTAGATAGCTGAGAAAGAAGGAGATGGAACAAAAATATTTTTTTTATTCTCTTAATTGGTTAGGGAGCAGTGTATACTTTTCTTCTTTCTCTCTCGTGCACTTTGCAGTCATGTATATTTGGCATGGCTGAGCGAGCAAATGCTAAGAGAAAAAGCAAAAGAAATGAGATTACAAAGAGACCAGATCCATGCTTTTGTGAGCGACGAACTAGCCAAATACGAGGCAAAGAAGAAGGAAGCAGAAGCTAGGGAGAAAGAAAAAGAAAACGGGAGAAAGAAAAGATAACGGGAGAAAGAAAAAGAACAATGGGAGAAAGGAAGAGAAGAACGCCAATTGGAAAACAAGAAAAATGAGGAGGAAATGGAAGCTCGTGGGGACAATGAACGAGACAAAGCGGGACAAAACGAGGAGAGAGAGAACGACAAATTACGAAAGCATGAATAAGCTCTTAGGACTTTACAGGCCCAGAACCGTGGTGCAGCATCTAGTTCCAGCAATGGGGTGTGTTCTTCAGTTCAGTCACCTTCATCTGACATCTCCAGTAGCCAGCCTTCCTGATTAGCCGCCATAGCCTTTGCTTCCCAAGCCCCAACGAGAAAATAGATAGCTACCTAGAAAAATTTGAGAGAATTGCAACCTTTTACGGTTTGGACGTTTCGATGTGGACCTTGAAGTTGTCCCAGGCTTTAAAAGACGAGGTGTATGTAAAACTGGGAAGCAGCAATCAAGCCAATTACGACATGCTTTAGAAAGCTTTACTTGAACGCTTTGAGATGAACGCTCGGAAATTCTTACAACTTTTCCGAAACAGCAGGAAGGAGGGGGCTGAGACGTAGGTTCCAATCTCTTCTCGTCTTAAGGGATATTTGACGAAATGTCTGGAGCTTTCAGAGCTCCCGTGCACATTTGAAGGTTTAGAAGAACTTATTCTAGCAGAGCAAATCAAAAATACTTTGTCAATTGAAACCCGTAGATTCCTTGCTGAACAAGGAGCTATGATACTTTAAGACATTTTGAGTAAGGCAGAGCGATATGCAGATGCATTCGCCGAGCTACCGGGCTCTAATATCGAGGTGCTATCTCGAAACAATAATCCAGAGCATTCTCTCCTGTCAATTTCTAACCATAACCCTAGGGAAACTGTACCCCAAAACCCTCCCCAGGATAAATCGAAATTCTATTTTTAAAAACCCCACCGAGAACCGTGACGACCCTAAGCGACTCCCATGGCAAGGCCAGAAAGGATATGACTAAAGGAAAACCCCTTCGCCAGGTTCATCTGATCGGGAGAAGTAAACCGGCCCGAAGAGGCGTGTGTGTTTGCAAACAGACTCACGGGAAAATAGAAAGGTCAGGGATTCTCAATCTGAGGGTGGCACTTCCACGGAGTGTTTATTTGACACTGCTATGAGCTTTAAAAGTATCGTGGCCAAGCATTTGGTGAAACCAGGTCAAATAATGTAAGAAACCGTCGACATTTGTGGAGTTTTTAAAGGAGATGCACCCATAACTTGTGGAGATAAACTCGGATTACGTCCGTGGCGTTAAAATGGCGGCAGTAATGGAGAATCCTATCTACAACGTCATACTTGGCTGTAGATAAGCGTTACTAGGGAGACCGAAAGAGCCGATCGTGGGGCAGCAGTAACCACAAGTGGGCAAACCAAAAAAGATTTATTACAAATAAGGGAGGGAAACCTGAGGCCTGTAAACAGTAAATTAATATGAAACAAATATAAAGGTATGTTATCAGGCACTCGCAGGAAATAAAGAAGTAGAACACCAGACAACAGAAAAAACAACAGACATGAGTGGCTTACCCAGGATTTGAACACTGGACCTTCCGTGCGACAACCCCGCCTAGCCATGCAAGCGAATCACACTATCCGCTCTGCCATCTACGCATCATCAAAAAATGATGTTTCAATGGCAGGTACGTGCGACAAAGCTTGCAGTGTTGGGCGGGCGGGGGAGAAACAAGCTACAGTGTCCCGCTCGGTTTGGGATTCTATCTGGGTACTGGTGTCAATACAAACAGGTGACTAGTGTGAGAATAGTTGATGAGTTTGACCATTTAAGTGAGGTGGTACTCCTAGTATCCGGATAAATATATACATACATACATACATACATACATACATACATACATACATACATACATATATATATATATATATATATATATATATATATATATATATATATATATATATATATATATATATATATATATATATATATATATATATATATATATATATATATATATCAGTAGTATCCGGATAAATATGTTTGCTCACACTTTTAAGGATGATGATGATTGATTTTTAACGGAGTGCCGGTCCTGCACAGTGTATAAACTAGGTACTCAACAATATCACTTATACACATTATTCAATAAAATAAATTTGTGTAAGGACTGCAAGCCATACTCTACAAATTCTGACTGACGACTGATGGCTTGTTTTTAGAAACAGCAATATATATATATATATATATATATATATATATATATATATATATATATATATATATATATATATATATATATATATATATATATATATATATATATAATATATATATATATATATATAATATATATATATATATATATATATATATATATATATATATGGCGTTATTTCGCACTCCTGTGTGGGAAAAAATTCAGGAGTTAGAGTTCCCAGGATGAAAGGCTTTACGTCACATACTCTCAGAGTTTTCGTCTCAAGCTTTGACCGAGATCAAAAGTCTTTTGTTCTTCTAGTGGGCTGTGATAAGAGGTTTTGATGGTAGTAAATTTAACGGTTAACAAGGTGAGGTCAAGCTATGTAAGTACCCTGAATCAGAAAGATGATGATGTATTTCTCAAGGGTCCCTATCCGCTACCTCTTCTGACCTCACCCAGTGTATATTTATCTCTGTAGTGTTATGTAGATGGCAAGTGTCTAGGGTATATATGTATTTAATGTGAGGAATGTGTACGCCCGCTAATACTCGAGGCGAAATCTCAGGTATATGTCTAATGACATTGATTTTACGTGAGTAATGTGACAGGTGTCCCTCGCCATTCAGGCAAATACTCTCCGATTTCGGAGGTACCCATTGCAGCTGGGTCGGCTCAGGAGCCGCCAATCCCTGGTCGACGACACTCCTTCAAATGTCCTCGCCAGGTCTCGAGTTAATCCAGTCCAATTCCCGGTCGACGAAAAATCCTCAAATGCCGTCGCCCGGGTTTGATCCTGAATCACCCGGTCGCCAGAGCGGTGTTGTAACCACTACGCTAGCGCGGCTCCGTGAGGAATGATGAAATACAAACATAACTGTAATTCAACAAAATGTAAGTAAGTAAGACTGGTGGGAACGTTTTGGTATATATATATATGGGAATAATATACAATTTATTTTTCCGAACCTCAATCTTTTAGAACAGGACTTGTCAAAATCATAAAATATTTATGTACAGTTTTTAAATAAATAAGCTGGAACTCTGTCCTTGAAGTGTAACAAAATAAAATTGTCACTAGAATGAGTACCCCACTGTCTGATTCTCTATGCTTGATATTAACAATAATCAGTTATTGGAGGGTTTGTTTTCTTCATCACGCCCCAGGAAATTCTTTTTAATGTTGTGGATGGAATTGCTATGACCTGTCATATGCCCGTGATAAGGGACTTAACTTATAAGCCTGTCTGAGGCTATGGGCTCCATACTATGTATATGGTCACTCAAATGGTGCTGCTTTCTGGATGAAGATTTGGCCTGTAGCTCAAGGTATATTGTGAGCCTTCACTGCCCACAATTTCTGTCTTCTCCAGGGTTTGTCTTCAACACTTTGTTTTTGGTAATACAACCCTGAAATGAGAAGGAAAGTTTCCTCCCCTTTATAGCCTGTCTATAACAATTCCACAACTAATCAAGGGTAAGCTTACCTGGGGTCAGCCATGTGTGCTGACCATATGCACCAAACCCTATATTTTCTTGACTACACTCAGTCCTGTGTTTTCATTTTTTTTTTTCATATGGCATTAAAGCCACTATTTCTTTAGCATTTCTTGTCTTCCACATAATCAGCACGGGTGTACAACTATCTCTTGTGACCTGTAAATGACTTCTTTCAAACATTCTATGTATAGTGTCACATGCTATTTGAACATTGTGTCACTCCAGAAACCACTACCAATTTATTTTCTCCTGGACTTACAGTCGCAAAATGTTATGGCAAACTTACAAACACATTTATTTTCACTTCCCAATGGCAATATCAATTTTATTACCACGGCACTATGGCACAAAATTTGTAAGGCCAATAGCAAAACATTGTTTACACATTCCTCTCTGAAAAAGACTGCATTCCTATCTAGGTCGTCGTAACCTGAACCTTCTCCCAATTAGCAGTATCGAAATAAAATGTATCGGCATACACCTATAGCCTGATACTTGCTAAGGAAATATACAAATAAAAGCATCTATCTTACCTCAAGTAAAGAATAATAACACATGCACAAAGTTGACTAGCAGTAAATGGGTTCTCTAACTGCTTTATTGTCCAGACGGTAAAAGCTTTGTCTTAATGCTTTCCTGCTTCTCTCAGCTTGCGATGGCTTTCAAATTCAAATGGCCTGATCTTACAAGGAGGTGTTAATTTTTATTACTCTACCCTCTAACCAATCAAAAAGCGAGTCAAAATTTTAACTATTTTTGGACTATAAACTTTGAGCAATCGTAAGTGTGTTCGTTCGTCTGATTATCTTTGTGTATTGGATATCTCAGTTATTTATGGATCCATTTCCAATATTAAAAGTGATAATCACACGGTCAACTGACCTCTATCGTTCTATTTACTTTTCTTTTGACTATTCCTTTACAGTTTCATCTGGGTAATTTTTTTGTAATTAATTGTAGTTCTAACCTGCTCTAAAATATCAGTAAATTAAATTTTTCTAAGTCAAGATAATTTTATTAAGTGGGAATCTTTAGGTTAATATATTAATCAATATCAACGCTATAATTCAAGATATCCCTTTCTTTCTACCTCCCTTTAGTTATCGAGAAATAAATTATTTAATTTTTGTTAAAAACATAGAATCGGCATTTTTGACACTACAACCAAGATTTTTGGTCTCTACCAAAAACGAGGTAACAATTTGATTGGTTGTTACTTTTGACTACGTCCGTAAATAAATATTGGGAGGGGTAGTGTGTTTTCTGGGGGTAGTAACTTTAAACGGGTGGTAGTAGAAAAATTCAAATTCTCTAGTTAAATTTTTAACGGTAGATTTGACTTTGCCCCTCACACAAATGTCAAATATAGATATTTATAGATTTTAAAAATGCGTTAACTAGGTTATTAAGCGGGAAATTATTTGAGCGTGGGGTACACAGATCAATTTCGCTACATGGGCTTCCCCTGGAACGCTCGTGCTCTGGATCAAACGGGGACTAATGGATTTTCTTGAACATCGGCACACTAGGGATGATGTGGTAAGCTTCACGCCGGCCGCCTTAACCTTCCCAGACTAGTATAGTGGAGGCTTTAATAATTCACTCACTACGGCAGTCTACTATGGGACTCATAGCTTCTTATCTCTGGCACAATCTTCGACATACCCTTAAAAATGTATACCCATTCAACAGCAGACTGATCAAATATTTTATGAATTCGTTTTATATGCCACTGTAACTTTATTATTTCCCAAACCATCGTGTAATGTACTCTATGGAGGGTTTGGATTTTATCTTTGTTTGTTTTTGTTTTTCTTTTGTCCTTTATTTGGGCTTTTTTCTCAATTTATTTTTAAAACGTAATTAATTTTTATTATGATTGGACACTGTAAACGTATGCTGTTATATTACCTATATTCCTTTAAATAAGGTTGCATGCCTTTAAATAAGGCTTAAAGTAACATTTGGGCATGAAAGGATACAATATGCAAGGTGAGAGAGCAGGAAGAGGAAAAGCAGAATGTAAGATGGGCCTGCCCGCCCAATTCTTAACACTTTGAAAATAATGTTCGTTCATTCGTTCGTTTTCTTTCCCTGACGACGGCTCTGTAACCGCAACGTCCACGATTTTCATTGTCTTTTGGCCTAATAAAGCAAATTAATTTTCTTTCTTTTTTTTTCTTTCTTTAATAATATCTTTCTATCCGGAAATGCATTAACAATTTAGCAAATAGATGAACTACGGACCGTTGCAACATGTAAATACTTGCAGCATGAATTCATCATTTGCTGCCATCTCCACAACGAAGGTTGGCTGTAATGTCTCTTCTGTCTCTTGTCTTGGTGGTGCACTCTGATAGACTCTTTCCTGTCCATCTCTTGATGTTGTCTTCTCACTTATAGCGCTGTCTTCCCCTTGCACGTTTGCCTTCACCCTCATTAGTTCTCTTTTCATACCTAGATTTTATAGCACCTCCTTATTTATTTTCTTCTCTTTCCATGAGATACGCCCCATTCCTCTATATATCCCCGTAGAGCCTCAATTCTTTCTTCCAAATGGTTATTCATCGTCCATGTTGCTGCACGCAGGAATTAGGATGACTTTAAAGTAGTATGATTGATAAGAATCGTAATAAAAATTTTTTTTTGACTATATAAAAAGACACAAGACCTTGGAGAAGACCTCACTAAAAGCAGAGTAGAGGAAGATGAAGATAGCGCTGTAAGTAACGCAGAATCCTGTTGCTGATACCACTAAGTATTGGCAAAATAATAGCAAGGTTTATTGCGGGAAAATAGGGTTACTTGGCAGAACTCTCATAACCTGTACATTCTCGTGAAAATTACACACACACAAATATCCAATAAATGCAGTGGTTGAAGCCAGTAAACCAGTTATTGCAAGCAGTAAATGTAGGACATTCTGCAAGATTTGGAGATAGTCCATGAAGATCTCTATATATAGCTAATTTTTATATTTAATAGTGAGAAAGCTTGCTCCTGATATATATATATATATATATATATATATATATATATATATATATATATATATATATATATATATATATATATATATATATATATATATATATATATATATATATATATATATATATTTTTTTTTTCATTTGGTGTTGGACCCACAATGGTCTTTCAATTTCTTCTGTTTCTTCCGGTCATGTGTCCTTTCATTTATTTCAATACGTTTAATTATTTTAAGCTTTTCGTCAAAGCTTACTGTCACGGCGTTATTTCGCGGTGACGAAAAATTAGAATGGCTACATTGTTAACGAGTCACTTCGATTACGGAAACAACAGCAAATGGATTGATTTGCCATTGCCCTAAAGACGCCAATAGGCGTGATGGGAAACAATGGCAAAGAAAACCTATCTGCTGTTGCCCTAAGACGCCACTAGGCGTAATGGCCACCGACTGCTTTGACGGTCGGTGGCTAAGGACGGAAGAAGAAGAAGAAGACATTGTTAACGATGAGTTTTGGCAACCCTGAGATAACTTGATCGCTCAAGTCACCTGACTGACGCAAGCAGGATTTTGTGGGCGCCAAGATAGGCAGTGATCGTCTGGTGATGTCCGAGAGCGGTCGTACTGAATTTTTCCCTGCCCAGCAGTTTGCTGAGAAGAGTGTGCCATGAGATTCATATTCTGAGTTTTGCCTTCCTGCGGAGTATTTTAAGTGTAGTGTGTAATTCTAGTGTGGGATGTTAACTAGTGTCATTTTTCTACATACCGCAGAGTATTCGTTTTCCAGTTTTGGAGGTTCGTTTCATTGTTATAAAATAGAGCTGCTATGGTGAGCGGTGGTTAGTTCATTGCTAATACTAGGCCGCCGTATTGTGTTATATGCTGTTATTAGCCAAATCTATTGAGGCAAGTTGCTCGGGCATGTATTTATGTGTTTATAAATATAATTCATATATTTGTATCCTTGTGTGGCGATATTGTGTGCATTCGATCATTGAAGGGAAATTCCTGTAAAAGGTGTTATTCCTTATTGTCAGCATTATATGTGGTGGTCGTACCTTTGGAAGGACGTTCCTTGTTTGTCAGTAGTACTGGTGTTTGCAAATCCATAGCATATAGTGCTCTTGACAGCTGGGGGCTCGATTGTATTCTTTAAAGACTGAGGGGGCCTAGCGTTCCATTATAAGGCTAGAAGTTATGCACACAGAGTGATAGAAGGTAATAGTAGCAGTGTGTTTACACTCGCAGGTTACAGGAATCACGATAGTGAGTTATTTTGGTTTTCCAGTGTTCACAAAGTATGTTTGTTAGGCGGTAGCGATGTCACGGCGTTATTTCGTGGTGACGAAAAATTAGAATGGCTACATTGTTAACGATGAGTTTTGGCAACCCTGAGATAACTTGATCGCTCAAGTCACGTAATTGACGGAAGCGGGACTTTTTGGGCGCCAAGATAGGCAGTGATCGTCTGGTGATGTATGAGAGCGGACGTACTGAGTTTTTCCCTGCCCAGCAGTTTGCCGAGAAGAGTGGGCCATGAGATTCATATTCTGAGTTTTGTCTTCCTGCGGAGTATTTTGAGTGTAGTGTGTGATTCTAGTTTGGGATGTCATCCTCTGTTCCATGCGAACGAGAAGATAGTGCTACACTGCGGGCATGCAGCACCATGTCTTTCGGTGATCCATGAGACGGGCAAGGTGGCTCTCCACAAGGGTATAGTGGAGAAGAAACCAGTCTCCGTATTGAGAGATACTGGATGTACCACAATCGGGTGCGTCGGTTGTATATCGGCAAGTCCTGCCTTACGTTCCAAACTGTAAAGTGTACTACATTTGCGGGCAAACTGGAGTCTTACCCCCAGGCATGTAGTAATGTGGACACCCCGTTCCTGTCGGGTAGAGTAAACGCGTTCGTCCTCGAGGATCCAATCGCCGATTTGATCGTCGACAATGTTCGGAGAGTGCATAAGGCCATGGGTGTGGCTGGAGCAGAGGCTCAGCAACACCAAAGTTCCAAGGCGGATGACCAGATGGCCGACAAGAAGGTAAATCGCAAACGTGGTTGGTGGCAAGTACCAAGTGACATGATTGGGAGCAGTAGGAGCATATACAAGGGTCCGATAGCTGGCGATCGCACAGTTTTGGTTCGCAATGTTCCCATGAGTGCTAGTTGGCGCACACTCAGGCGAGTGTTCAATGAAGTCGCGCCATTGAAGTTCGTGGAGGTATTGTCATTGCGGGACAATACCAAAGTTACACGAGTGACTTTCGTGAATAGGTGAGATTGCGCGTGATGCAGTCAGGTGGAAGCACATGTTGTTGCTCCATAACCACCTGCTGATAGTTCAGAAATAGCAAGAGGTATGTATCGGGTTCGCTGTCAGTAGGTTGTTTACATGTGCTATTATTAGAGGTGTTTTGTAAACTTGTAAAGATCATGTGATGCTTTGCAATGCATGTTTATGCTTACTATGTTATACTTTGCAATGTATGTATTATGATGCCATAAAAGGCAATCTGCTCTAGAATCGAATATAATGTATATTTAAATCATGTTTCAAATGATTGTAATGCTATGAGATTATTTACTGTTGAGGATGCCCAGATAAGAATAACTTTGAATGTACTATATATGTTGTTTGATAGACCAGGTGTGGACAGTCGTTGCTACTTGTCACGACTTCCAGTACCTGAGTTAGCCTTCTTCATACTCATGTGATAGGGTGGGAGAGATGATGATGATGCTCTTGTAATATGTGATCAGTTTCTTGCACACTCGCAACCGACCCGATCAACAATAAAACTCTGATTCTAAGGCAGGGGCTGTATTTATTCATACAACACAGTCAGTGATAATAAGCGCACAAAGAAACATTAAACAAATAAAACAAGGCAAACAAAACAAAACACACAGCCGGCGCTCAATTGCTAATCTAAAACAGACAAACAAAGCACCGACTAGTTAAAATCAAAATAGTTAAATAATGAGAAACACCACGCTCTCACCTGTCAAACTGTCCTTCTTCCACGCCACCTGAAACATCCTACTATTACACACACATCCACTCTCATACGTGTCTTCCAACAAGACTAGTGTGATGTTGTGCACGAGGCTGGCAATCTCACCATGTAACACAGATTGCTACCGAAACCGCTACTACAAGAGCATATGAATGCCACTGGTGGCTATATGCTCCATAAGGAGCGAGAAGAGACATAATTTAATCTCAAGTGGACCCACGTGCTCTCACAAACCATTCTACACATAACAATAATTAAATAATAATAAAATGGACATAAAATAATATTCAACTATATGTACAACGAATACTCTCAATAATGAGCATAAACCACCACCTCGCAACTGATCCATCTCAATATACATCCCTGCACTCTAAAGCATGTCGTATATGCCGACTGATGAGATTGGGAACTCATCATATAAAACACATTGTTACAGAAACAACCACTGCAATGGCATAAAAATGCTTCTTGTGGGCTTGTGATGGACACCAGCCGCTATGGTGTTTCCATACTCCGCAAGGAGCAAACAAAGAAACACCTCTGTCTCAAAGTGCCTTACGCACAAAGGAGGGGCATTGCGCTCACCAGAAATCTAGATGACTATCCTCACCTCACTCAAAGTAACCCGCTAAAGATATACAGTAGCCTCAAAGTAACCCACTAAAGAAATCCAGTAGTATTATGATCAATTATTGTGCAATACACTAACTTACCCTTACATCAAAGAATAAAATAAAATCACTCTTGACTTAACAAAATTAGAACTAAATACATCACCTAAAGGAAATTTAACACGAAAACTATCTCTTCCATTACAGAAGGAAATTACATTAACCTGCCTTCACCCACGTATCAATTCACACAATATAAAATAGCGTAACATTATAGGCATATCCCCCCAATACGTGGTAACTAAGCGTGTTATTGTCGCTCACATGCGTCATCTTTATGCACAGTCATCAACACGTGCCCCCGCCCCCGGTTGCCATCTTACCAACAAGTTAATATTATGTAAATTTTAGTCCCTGATAAGATCTTTGTCCAGTTCCACGTATGAAATAGTTTCTTCTATATTTGCCTTTCTTGCCCGGTCTAATAAATGAAATAATTGCTAGTAAACTCTCACAGCCGCAATATGGACTTAACACCAGTAAAATCTATCCACACATATTTTCACTCATCTATCATTTCAGAACTAAACATAATGTCCTAAAAGAAATCTCCTTTGGAAACACATCTTTCTATTTTGTTAAACACTAGAACTGCGCCACGCTGAATACTAATAATAAAGCAACAGAACACTAAAGCTAATTTCTCCAAAATACGCTAACAATTATAGCTCACGTGCTCTGGTTTCTTTGTCCATCTCCTACCCACACAGGGCGCTTCGTTTCGTTTGTTCTCTTTAGGCGGCTCTTGCAAAATAGAATCTTTCGCCAGATCGCTATCTCTTTATATAGGCCCTAAGGCTAATAGCTCTACTATTTTCGCAGCGCGTAGTAATTGGGCCACACAAATAACACACGCGATGAATATTCTAGAAGGCACGAAAACACAAATATACAACACAACTATTTCTAGGCTTTATTGTGGCCTAGTAATATATCTTCTTCTTGAAGATGTTGTGGTAGAAAGGCACTGAACCACGGAGACAATGGTAATAACAAGATGGCGCTGAGAATGACAGACAAAATGGCGCTGTCACACTCATATTGTGTTTTGTGGATAGGTTGAGTAGCCATGTACGACAAGGTTTGTGGAGAACTATGGCATTCCCTAGGCAGATGAGGAGATGCTATGATGGCATATGTTCGCCCATGCTCCGAAGGGGGCCGGGCGAAGCTTCTCCGGTGGTAGAAAACTACGTTTTCTTTCTTGGGGGGGGGGGGGGGGGGGGGGTGTCACGGCGTTATTTCGCGGTGACGAAAAATTAGAATGGCTACATTGTTAACGATGAGTTTTGGCAACCCTGAGATAACGTGATCGCTCAAGTCATGTGATTGACGGAAGCGGGATTTTGTGGGCGCCAACATAGGCAGTGATCGTCTGGTGATGTCCTGACGTACTGAGTTTTTCCCTGCCCAGCAGTTTGCTGAGAAGAGTGGGCCATGAGATTCATATTCTGAGTTTTGCCTTCCCGCGGAGTATTTGGAGTGTAGTGTGTAATTCTAGTGTGGGATGTTAACTAGTGTCATTTTTCTACATACCGCAGAGTATTCGTTTTCCAGTTTTAGAGGTTTTTTCATTGTTATAAATTAGGGCCGCTATGGTGAGCGGTGCTCAGTTCATTGCTAATACTAGGCAGCCATATTGTGTTATTTGCGGTTATTAGCCAAATCTATTGAGGCAAGTTGCTCTGGCATGTATTTATGTGTCTATATATATAATTTATATATTTGTATCCTCGTGTGGCGATATTGTGTGCATTCGATCATTAAAGGGAAATTCCTGTAAAAGGTGTTATTCCTTATTGTCAGCATTATATGTGGTGTCGTACCTTTGGAAGAACGATCCTTGTTTATCAGTAGTACTGGTTTGTTTGCAAATCCATAGCATATAGTGGACTTGACACTTACCATTTTCCTTTTATGTTCACAGCTTGGATTCTCATAACTGTCACGCTTAATCAAGTCTGGGATGCTGCAATGAATAGTTTTATCATGAAAAGTACGCGATACACACTAGTAGGGCATGACATGTGTGTATGTTCTGTGTAATCCGCCACGGGTCACTAACTTTAGCTTGATTTTGTTTTTCGCGTTTATCATGTGTTATTCGGTGGAGAGAATCATTGTCACCCACCTCTTCAAAAAATCGCAAGTGAGCTAATGCGGTTTCGCGTTTTAGTGATATTATTCCCCTATTTATATATCGTGTATGAACACATTCGCGCATTAAAAATACCCATTAAAAACACACATAAAAGAAACTGTACTTAAATATTACAGTGTTCCAAGAATTGTGAAGAGCACTCAAGTGTGCCATGAAGAGCAAACATTGTTGCTGAGTATGGTTTTTTTTCTCTAACCAGCGGCACTCGAGCTTTCCAGCCCTTTTGGCCCAATGCCATGTCATTGCGAGGCTGGGTGGTCAGTGGACGTTCCTTCTAACCCGGTCAGGAGCTTCGCTCCTTCCCATCCACAGAGGGTTTATGTGCAGGAGTCGTTCAGGTTATTCAGTCAAATTCCCGGTCGTAAACATTCCTTCAACCGCTGACGCCCGGGCTTGAACCTTGAAAACCTGGTCGCCAGTACAACGTTGTAGCCATTACACCAGCGCGGCTCCCACATCTGAGCATGGTTAATGAGACCTGAGTGCATTGTAACAGACGAGACTGAACTACAATATTACAGTGTTGCGAGGAATTCTGAACGGGCACTCCAGTGTGCCATGAGTAACAAAAGGTTACGGAGCACGAGTCGATGATATATTCAATTTGCTCACAATTTTACCTATTGTTGAGTGCTTTGATGATTGCATTAACCACTGACTCATTCTTTTCCTTATCTGTTTTCGCACATTATGAATCCAATGTAGCTGGTCTCCTTTCAGGAATTCTGAATTATAGCAGGCATGTGCTCTTGCAGGCGTGTTTCCTGTAGCATTCTGTTTTACACAATAAGAGTTCTAGATCTCACATTAGTCGCCCTTTAATGAGTTGCCTGAGGAAAGAGTTTTGCCCCCCCCCCCCCCCTTCCTTCCCCCAGAACTGACCATATACTCATTCAGTCATTCAAATTTTCAAATATCTTAATAAGTTACTCCAGTTTTTATTATTAGTCTTCTCGAATTTATAATTATGATTTTAACCATCATATACTTTAATTACATCTTTTTTATCATTAATCTGATTTTTATGAAGATCTAAGAAACATGTTTTAACAACACTGATAAAGTGTTCAGTAATACAAACACAAGCTCACTAGTGTACTTATAAATAAATACGTAAATAAATACACACACACACACGCACACACACACACATATATATATATATATATATATATATATATATATATATATATATATATATAGATATATATATATGTATATATATATATATATATATATATATATATATATATATATATATATATATATATATATATATACTGAAGTACATTAAAAACGCACCACTATTATATATACTGATGCCGAGAAGGTGGAAAAAAAAAAGTGTGGGAATGAATTTTCCCCGTGTTTGTGATGAGGTAGAGAGCGAATGTCTGCTGGAATGGAAAGTGCATGATTCAACCCACGGGTTTGTGTACAGACTACATGAAAACAATGAAAGTTACACGTGCAACACGATTCCCAACAGCTATGATCCTGAAAATGTGTACGCGTTGTGGCAGTATACTCGGTATAAAAAGGCCGTTGAGACAAAACACCCTGTACATGTGCTTGAAATGCCACGACTATCTGAAAACGACCGCCAACGAGCCATTGGTATGTTGGAGGCCGGAATGAGCTCGCGGGCCATTGCCAGAAGGATGAATTGCCACCACAGCACTATTGAACGTCTCAATGAACGTTACGGAACCACTGACAGTGCCCGGGATAGACTTCGGAGTGGCCAACCACGAGTTACTACTCCTGCGCAAGATCGTCATATTGTGCTGAGTCACCTAAGGAATCGTTCTCTCCCGGCAAGTCAAACAGCAAGAGCAATAGTGGGTAGACGTGGGCAAGTCTCTCGAATGACAGTCTTACGACGACTCAGAGATACCGGCCTTACTGCAAGACGACCTTATGTTGGGCCAAACTCGACTCACAGACATCGTCAGCAGCGCCTGCAATGGGCAGAGCAACATGTCAGATGGACTAGACTGCAGTGGAATGCTGTCCTATTCACAGACGAGGGTAGATTCAACATATCCTTTGCTGATGGACGTATGCGGATTTGGAGACGGTGTGGAGAGCGCTTTGCAGATTGCTGTGTTCGTCAGCACAACGGATTTGGAGGTGGCAGTTTTCACATTTGGGGAGGATTCAGTTTTCACCATCGCTTGCCTTTTCACGTCTTCCGTGGAAATGTTAATGCTGTGACATATCGAGATGAGGTTCTGGATGCATTGGTTGCTCCTGCGTTCACAAAGTATCTAGACTTGCAGCTTCTCTAGCAGGATAAAGCACGGGCGCACACCGCATGTATTACGCAGCAATATCTACAGCAGCAGAACATTGTGACGATTGATTGGCCTGCCCTATCACCAGACATGTCCCCTATAGAACATCTGTGGGACGAGCTTGGACGCAGAGTCTACAGGCAAGGTTCTCCAGCTAATCTGCAACAGCTCGAAGCTGCTCTTACACGTGAATGGGACTTGATTCCCCGGAATTTCTTACAGAGACTTGTGCGTTCCATGCGGAGCCACTGCCAAGCTTGTTTGCAAACACACGGTGGACATACCAGATACTGAGGATAGTGTGAATGAATTTTTTTATTGGTTGCATTTTTGTTTTTCTCCCTTGCCTGCACAGAATGCAATGAATTTCATAACAGTCAAATGTAAAAATTAATGACCAGCATGGATTCATAGGAAAATGAATAAAGATTCCAAATATGTAAACTTGTAAACACTTATATTTACATTTCACACTCTATTCCTGGATTATACAGGTGGTGCGTTTTTAATGTTTTCAGTATATATATATATATATATATATATATATATATATGGCTATGCAGGTAATCCTCAATGCGGCTGAAGGAATGGCTATAGGCCCAAAGCTCGGTGGAATGTGTCACATGCCACCGCTCAAAGCATTCATGGATGACCCAACAATTCTGACATCAGATGAACATCAGGCCCGGAGGATGTTAGCACGCCTGGATGAACTAGTCAGCTGGTGCAGAATGAGCTTCAAACCCAAGAAGTCGAGAAGCCTATCAGTCAGGAAACGGAAGATAGCAGAGGTCATATTCACGGTTTCTAGCCAAAGAATCCCTACTGTCATTGAGGAACCTGTTAAAAGTCTTGGCAGGGTGTACGATGCCTCTTTAAAAGACTCGAAGGCAGTGCAACAGACAATAGAAATGGCAGACAGAGGACTACAGATCATAGACCAAAGCAGACTCCTGGGAAAGTTCAAACTGTGGTGCCTCCAGTTCATGTTGATACCGAAGTTGCTGTGGCCACTGCTTATGTATGAAATAAGCACAAGTACCGTGGAAGCTATAGAGCAGAAGGTCAACAAGTTCATGAGAAAATGGCTAGGGGTACCACCAGGTCTGTCAGATGTAGCACTCTACTGCAAAAAGTCAAAACTTCTGCTTCCCTTCAAGTCAGTTGTTGAAGAATACAAAGTTGGAAAAGCAAGGCTTGCAATGATGCTACGCGAGTCAGCTGATGACGTGGTTAAGTCCATTCAGCCCACACTGAAAACGGGAAGGAAGTGGAGAGGGGAAGAAGCTGTTGATGCTGCTGAAGAGTCACTCAAACTGAGAGAGGTAATCGGATACACACAAACGAATAGACGGGGATTTAGGCATGGTGACATCAGCTGGTGGTCCAAGGCATCAAGCAGGGAGCGCAGAGACATGGTAGTTCAGGAGATACGAGGAGCTGAGAATGATAAGAGGTTGCAAAAAGCAGTACAGCAGGTCCAACAAGGCCAATGGACCACATGGGAAGGAGCCCTGCAGAGGTCCTTGACATGGAATGATATATGGCATATGACACCTCTTAGGCTCAGCTTCGTGGTTGTAGTGAAATTGACAGAGATACAACGGTAAAATACCTCCAAGGATAACATATAAGGATAAAAAAAAACATAATGCGTAGGCTGCTGATGTACATGATCGCCCAGACCGCGGGTCATCACCCTCCATAAAAATTGACTCGCTAGACAGGAGGGGAACGGCGGATAAAAAGGAAAAAATATGACTGGAAAGATTGCGTGAGACTAGAAAGGCTAAGGAGACGCAATTGGGGGGGGGGGGGGGGGGGGGAAGGGAAAGGGGGGGGCTGTGGGGGAAAAGAAAGGGAGAGCGAAGGGGGGGGGGAGGGAGTGGGAAAAAGGGGGAGGGGAAAAGGGAGTGAGGGGGGGGGGGGAACCGGGAAAAAGTCACGTTTCCCAAGTGGAAATAAAAAGTAAGAAACTCGCCAAAAGGGCCCAAAGATATTTTACGCCACAGTCATTTATTGGACGCTTTTGCAATACCAAGCCCTTGATTTGAATTCAGCGGCTAAAACGCAGATGTTTGGAATATTACAAAATTTAAAAGTACTTTTTTCTTAATATTAATGTTAGGAATATAAAAATTAGCTGGCCGGATGGCCCATTCTGAGCAGTGAACTAATATGTTCTTAATTTTACAGACGGATAGATAATATTGAAGATAATGACAAAAGACAGTGTTGTTCACATCATCGACAGACTGTATTGAATCTAAAAGTGTCGCTAATTGCACAAAAAAACACGACCTCGAGACGCAGGTGTTCAAATCTACTTAGTATGGAAGAGACGGGATATTGTGGTGGCTGTGTCTAAAAATAACTTTTAACGACAAAATTTTGGAGGGGAGAGAAAGGTTGGTTCAAAAATCAAGTACATTTTTGTAGAAACGCAAGTAGAGACGGACAGACTAACAGATAAACATCCATACTTGACTGAAGCATGACTGAAATGACTTTAGTGTAGGAAATTTGAAATTCAAAAAAAACCTAGGCAGTGATTGGCCACAGACAAGCATATTGTCGGCGCTTAGACGCGGATTTGGGGTCATTTCTCAATAGTTGTTCAGTGATAGACACAGATTTTAAAGTGTGGTGATTTCCATATGAAAGAAAGTGAAAGAAGTTTAGGGACGCCATACTATAGCCAGCAGCTCAGCTGAGTTTTGCTAGCAATTCTGTGTTATTTATTCATAATCTGGTAAGATTGAAATTATTTCTTTATATATTTTGAATATTGTTTCATGTTTGAGTGATTTGATACTGCCATATCGAAATCTAGCCTTACAAACAAGTAGGGATTTGCTCTAGACCCCCCGCCCAAGTCAGGGTCTAGGGACCAACAATATACATAAACTCCAGCAAGGGTTAGGCAAGACAGATCAAGTGTTGAGAATAATGAAACATATTACCTATCCTCTTTTAGGGCAGAAAACTAATAAATATTTTTCAGAATCTATAGTCTGGGAGGATCTATCTGATGTAAAACCACCATGGTAAATGTGCTGTTTGGTCAGAGAGATCTGACCTGTCTGTATGATGTGGTTGTTGTGTCAGTGTTGTGTCCAGACGTGGGTAGAGAATAGATTTTGACACATGGCCCATACTTTGATTGCAGAGCTGTGAGTTTCTGTTGTCAACAAAGCAGTGTCTATTCAGTTGGTGACTTTACTCGAGTGTATCGGTGCAGTACTTGTGACAGAGACCACCATTATTGCCCGCCAGCACGGAGAGGTGGGACCACCTGATTTCAGCACCAGAGCTACAACTACAAGATGAGTGAGCCTCTGGTCTGCTGGACATTCACCAACGCTTTGTAGTTACTAATATCCCCATAAAAAATTCCCACCATTTTCTGGACACTGTGTAGTCAATATAGACAGGTGTGATGAGGCCACCCCAACAGCACAAACATTAACTATCCTCCCAAGTAGATGACTACTAGAACATTTTAATAAAACTAACTAGTATAGTACATATATATGTACACTATTGCATTTATGATATAATATTCCATGCATTTCTTTCATAATCTCTAAATCCTTTTAAGTTCTGGTCAACCTAAAAAATTGATCCAGAACAAAATAAATGTAATATAATTTTATCAAAAAATTTTACACACTATTGAGTTAGTTCAGTGTGTTTTAACATTTATTAATATTATTAGTCTTGTTAAATATCTGTGGGTATATCTATAACCTATTACACCACACTACATATCATAACCCTAGACACTTTACGTAGCCACATTCATAAAAAAAAAATTAAGTGTGAGGTCGTAGTGGTAGCAAGAAAGGCCTTCTGACAATTCTCAACTACATTTTATCTCAGGAGCCTTCACAGCTGGCCTCATACAATTACATTTAGTAATATCACCATCATACAATACCATCAACACCACTACATAAAGTGGGGTCTTGTCCAGGGATAATTAGCCCAACAGTAATATTAGGATCTCCTGGTGGGAGAAATAAAAGTAGGGAA